>JAREIS010000134.1:3000000-3249550 GCA_030060385.1 Muscicapa striata striata
TTTGTTCTTGTTTAACTGGTGGATTGGAAACTTCCAGATGTCAATATCTAGTAAAATTTTGTCTTGGAACAGCCCTTCCAAATATTCACTTCAAAACCTCAGCATTCTGGCAACACTGACTTACCCTTCAGTCCCCTGGCTGGGGAGTGTACCACCACAGCAGGACAGCCACGCACAGGCTGACAGCTGCCATTGCTGCCACTTGTCCTTTAGAAACAGCACTTGGCATCACTGAGGGATCACTGGCCCACATGGCCCCACAGTGCACATTCAGCTCTGGCCTATGGTAAATACTTCAGACGAAGGAAGGAAGGAAAATCTTGGTCATAGCCAATTGTAAAAGACTGTACATGACCAAGAATGAGGGATGTGGTGTCAAACTGCCCTTCTCTGAGGATCAGCATGCACCTCTGAGAAGGAGATAAGGTATCTATTCCTTGAAACAGCCCTGACTTGCCCTAGCTAGTTACTGTCCAAAAGAATAGTGAACCTTTCTACCAAGTCATGCTCAGATCCAGAGAGCAATTACTCTGCCAAACACTGTTCAGCCTGGCCTGCAGTTATGTGTTCTGATGAGCAGTGATGGGCTCTGTGCTTGTGCCTAAGAGCAGGAATGACGGGACACAGTTTCTAGTCCTGTTTCTCATGTCCTGCTTTTCTCAGCTCTGTTCCTTACCACCTATGGTCTTTTTAGACAAGCAATGATTATTCATTGGCACAGAAGCTAAGTTTAGTATGAATGGAGATTAAAGCTCTTTACAAAAATGTTTACAATGAGATAAAACATTTTTAAAAATACATTTTTCAGTCAACATCAAAGAGAACTGGTCTAAGGTTATAGTTAGAACTAGTCTTACAATTTCCAACCACAGCAAGAAACAAACTTTTGCTCATATTGCTAAGGAAAAAAGATTGTCATGCTGGCAGCTGTGAAACAAATTACTTATTTTTATTCTTGAGGTGACTATGAACTTTTGGGCTATTCTGAAAGCCATTCTGAAAGGATTAGGGCTGAGGATAAATTAGGGTTAAGAACAACAAAAGCTGAAGAAGCAGTCACTGGACTTGAAAAGTTGAGAAGATAAAATGGATACTACTGCTGCCAGGGGGAATGTTTTTTAATACTTTAGGTAGCAGATTTCAGTCATTTGATAATCTAGTTTGGATTAAGAATGAAGGGTTGGATCAGCAATGATAGATATGAATTAGTAGATTGATTTTCCAGTGTCTAGATAGGTAGGAATAGAGTTCTACTGGTCAGGGCCTCCTAGTCTGTAGTTACTTATGTTGCACTTGGGGTTTGTGATAACTAGGAATGGAGAGCTTTCCTTACCACTGAGTCCCACACAGAAGAGGACTAGTGTTGACACAGATGAAAGATGCAGAATTAAGAAGCACAAGCAAAACATGGGGTTTCTGGCACCTGATCTTTTCTTCCTTACTACCTGACCTCCAGGCAGAATTCTTAGAGAAATACACTGGTAGAAGTGAAGGTTAGCTGAAGAGGCAGTGTGTGCACATGTTGGGAGAAAGAGTTTTCTCACTGCCTTGCTGTACATTGTCTATGGGTAAACAATGCTGTTGAGTCCGTACAAAATTCACTTAAAGGCAAAGTGTCTAGTTTCACTAGACAGAAACATGGGTTTCTCTTTGTACACGGTTCAAATTCATGGGCTACTCCCACAGAATCACATATTCCAGAGATTCCACATCTGAAGACCTTGGTCTGCTTTAAAATATGCTATAAGCCTGATTATGATCACAAAGCAGCTTCACATCAGAAAAAAAAAAAAAAAAAAAAAAAAAAAAAAAAAAACCAACCCAAAACATTCCATCAGGTCAGCTGGTAAAAATCAGCATACCACTGACTTTAGCAAAATTCACAGTGTCCAAAGATCAGGAATATATTCCACTGAGTTAATTATCAAGGTCACTAATAATGTCAGCAGATTCTGTATACCGCCTCTAGTTAAAAATCACACCAGAATGAAATGAGACCATGCTGAAAATCCACTCAGCTGAGAGTAAATACATTACATATTCTGAAGGAGTGGTGGAGGAGTGTCACTGTCTGAGGGTCTCTTTAGGCATGAGACGTCCTCAGAAGGACATGCAGGTGGTTTGGGATTCAGGGTTTCCCTGAAGCCGCCGGCGAAAAACTGCTCGAGACGATCTTCTGCTGTTTCAAGGTTGTTTATTGTATCTTATCTGTAGAGTGTCCCAGCCAGGCCGACACAGGTCTGCTCTGCAAAGCAACCATGACAAAAGGTGTGGTCTGGGAGGCAGAACCCTATCTTTTATACTCTAGACTACATCTTCGATATTTACAGTTACTTTCCAATACAGCACAACCTTATTACACTGCCCAGTTTTGTCCCCATCCAATCTGTGGCTGCCAGCACGGCATCTAACATGGATGACATGAAGGAGAAGGAAGAAGAAGCCTAACACACCCCAAATTCTCCATCTTGACCACATGGCCATTAATGTAAACAATCCAAAAACCTACTTATTCTACATTCTAATACTCTAATTTACACGCTATTTATCTACAGAGCTTGCACCACTTCCCTCAGTGTTGGTAGATTTTCCCAAGGAGCCAAATCTAGCCCCTGAGGCATTTGGGCTTCACTGGGGGGGTCTCAGAGGGGTCTGCCAGGGGGGTTTTTGCATCCCCAGAGGAGTCAGAGGAATGCCCTGGGCTCCCACAGAGGAGCATGGGAGAATATGCCATCAAAAATGAGTTTCCAAATTCAAGAGGATGATGAAGAGTTTGGAATATTGCTTTCAAAAAAAGTCTTAGCATAGCAAAGATGATGGCAAAAATATGATACTTTTTTTTTTAAAGGTACTATTTGATAATATTAGAACTGATTACAAATTAAAATATACAGTAAAAGGAATTTTGATAAAAGCATTGAAATAATAAAGATGGAACTGACCAGTGGGAAAATGACTGCCAGCAGTTACCCTGAGCCACAACATAAATTATTGTGAAACATAACTACAAATAAAATAAGAAACTGGCTTTCAGTTTGAGGCAGAAGTCACAAATTTGTAAGGAATCAATTACAGTGAGGAGAGAAAAAATCACTGCAATGAACTCTGTAAGGGCTACTCCCATGCACTGGATGTCACAGGACATTCAGTCAGCAAGCTACATAAACATTCTGTGGTTGCTTAAGTAATACAAGTAATATATTTATACAAAAGCAAAACCAAAAGTAAACTCAGAAACAAACAAACAAACAAAAAACATCAAACCAAAAAACATAAATAAGGTCTGAACTTGAAGATGTGAAAAAAACTGAATATTTCTTAATTAATGTAAATTTTATAGCTTTTCTATGAATTTGCTCTAGCTTCCTACTTTGTCACATTCAAGAGTCATTTTTGTCTTTTTTTGCTTTAACAATGCAAGTAATAACTAGTACATGTTGTGATAGGAAGACATGCCAGACCTGTGAAACAGATGCATCAAACCCACCAGAGCAGTCCGAAATAAATGGCTAGCAGTAAATAAGACCATAATAACTTTTTCTCAGGAACCTATTATTACCAGCTTGTGCCTCTCTCAAATATACAACTGATGACAATGTCACTCAGTATCATTATCGAGTAAGCCTCCAAAAAGTGGAATTTCCTGAATAAAACTGTTCTTTGGGTTCTTCATTAAGCCTACCAGTCTGTAGCAGTGCACCTTTGCCTATATTAAAAACATGAGTCTATCTTTATTTCTATGGCTTCGGGACCTTCAATCAGAAAGCTCTGATTCAAGAGTACTGGACAAATATCAAGAAGTTTCTGTGCCCATGGTGTTACTATCTAAAGGCACACAAATAAAAGAAACATGATCAAAGAAAAATAGGCTCAAATTAAAATTGAAAGGAAGTAATTTGATTACAGTTGTGCACTAACTGTATCACGCATCCAGGAATATAAATGGAATCAGCAGCCAGGCCCCACCAACCCCAGAGCAAGATTTGAACAACAAAGCCAAAGTGCTCTTTCAAGAATGGTGATGCAGATCTGGGAGGTTTTCTACGTAAGCTCATACTGACCATCAGTATCCTAATTTTAGCTGCTTAAAATCTACATTTTCACCAAAAGACAATTTTTATTTTTAATAAAGTATTGTGTTGTATGCACCTACTGCATATAAATCCAAAGAAACTGAGCTCAGTTTTACCAAGTTTCAATGCAGTGCTGCAGCAATCCTTCATTCCTAACATCATTTTGAAGAGCATACATATGGTGGTGTGGTTCCTGGGTTTTTCTTTCACTGAACTTCTGAAATGCCAGCTATTCCACAGAACCTTACTGTGCTCTTATTCCTCTTCCCTTACATCAGAAACAGACTAGGTTTGTGCCTAAAAAAATGGATTTGAAAATACAACTGATTCTAGATCCTCTGCAGTCTAGTAGTTAGGGCTGACTGCCATTATTCTCAAATATGGCACACCAGCAAGTTTTACAGAGTCATCATCCATGACATGACATTTCATTAGGTCCCCATCCTTGAGAGTTACTATTGGAAAGTAATTTTTGTCTGCAAAGATAATGCACATGCCTTTTTTCATTGTCTGCTTACTGATAAGTACATACTGTGTCCCTGGGTCTATTTTTTATTGCACTCTATTATTCAGTTTTTGCATAATTTAAAAGACTTGATGGAAGGAATAGATCATTGCCATGCAAATGACTGTGAGATGAAAACCTCATCATTGTGCTATGCCAACACAACTGAGCCTTCAAAAGTAGTCAGTTCCCATTGCAACCAAAGGAAGTTATGTGGTGAAAAGCCCTCTGCAATCCATTGAAATTGTGCTCCTTAATGTTTTACAAATGCCTGCAGCAGCAATGACTCTTTCTTAGTACTGCTCGTATCGCAGCAGCCAGCTCCTTTTGCAACCCAAATCAGTGACTACAGCAGCAAAGGACATTTGCTTCTCTCTGCAGACATTCAGACAGCTAATGCTGGTTAGCACTTTATAGGCTTCTCACTGGTAAAATTTAAAGTATGCAAATATCATCAATTCTATCAGCAGAGAAGTGAAGTGACCTGCTCATGGTTATCTTGTGAACTAGAACAGAAATCAGTCTTTGGTTGGACTGGGAGCTTCCCCAGCTGTTGGAATATATTTATATTTTTTAATCATTACATTAGTAAACATTCCTTGCAAATCCAAATTAATAGCTGAACAGTAGCAAAGCAGTAAACTTTCCTAGTGCTTTCTGCTGTAGCTCTGAAAAAGCTTCCAAATACTTATTATTTTAATCTATCACCTTCAGGAACTTACTGAAGTCCTTTGCTTCATGTTTGTAGCCAGCCGAAGTACATACTGTTTTAGAGAGAAGCAAAAATGAAGACAGATGCTTTGGACATTCTTACCATATTGTCAGAACATATGTAACTGATTAACACATGTACATTAAAAAAACTATCACTGTGCTAGTAAACTATTCATGGTTAGTGCTTAGGCTAAAGCATACACTGGCATACAACCACTCCTACTGTTGATTTATTAGTACATTCCCTGGCATAATTTTGGCTTATGTCAACTGACACTCTCTGAAGCAATGCCTGGGCATGGTATGAAAATTCTTCAAGTTAGGGACTGTTTCCAGCTGATACTTTAAAGCAGAATGCTTTGCTTTGAGTGGAAGAGAGCAAAGTGGTGTGGGCATGATCCATTCCATGCCCTTTGATACAGGACCCAGAGAATGGGCCTTTACCATTTTGTTAACATTAAATAATCTGAGACCACTACTAGAAAAGCCAGAAGGAGAGACAGGTTTCAACAGAGCATGATTGAAGTGGTCCCCAAATCATAACATGAGCTTATCTACAGGGCTTTCTTTTGAGGCTAGTTCCATCTCCTAGCTGCTTACTGACTGCACATGTGTGGTTCTAGCAGGAGCTGTATATTTCAAATCTTGTTACCCACATTATTTTTCAAGTGTTAATGATGTCATTTTCATAGGTGGTAATGATTACTTTGAGCTTTCACTGACTTAAGGGGGACTGATGGTGTTCTGCAAATCTGTAAAGATGTGCTTTTGTAAACAGCTGGCTTGAGTTTGTGTCTGCAAAACCCAGTGCAATGCAGAGATATTTCAGATGGATTTTAAAGTAGCTATAACTCTGGTTCAGGAGGCCTCCTTGTACTAAGCCATATATACTAAGCAACTAAGCTAGGTTTTACCCCTGCTCACATTTTGACAGGCCCTCTTTTAGTAAAAGCCACAAACCATTATCAATTTATCCATGAAGGGAGTCTCAGGCTAGTGGGTTACAAAGGCTCCCAACACAATATTCTCCTTGCCTAGAACAACAGGTGAAAGATTGCTAATCATTTGATAAACACCAGGTGAAAACAAAACAGAAGATATGTTATTATCTTTGAGATATTCTGTTGAATTATTAAGATTCAATAGGGTTTATCATGGTAACCCTCCTCTTCAATGATAGAATTATGGACTGGTCATATTTTAATGGTAATTAATTTACATGGTAATGCAGATTTATTGAAGCTACATACAGGGTGATGAGAGTTATTAGATACAGATGTTTGCTGGCCAGATGCAGGGGTACTTAGCACTTCAGATCACTATTTTCACTGTACCCTAGTATGGCTGAACAGATGGAATACTTGTGAGGAATGCTGTTTCCTATCTAGTTTATGAAGATGCATGTGTTAAGCTGGACATACATACATAAATTATCTTCCATATACTAAGATACAGCCTATTTTTTCCACAAACACCATGAATGCCTTGTTGGCATGTATGGCTCCAAGTCTCTATACCAGCTGACAGCCTACTGACTGAAACACGAGGATTTGTAACAGCCCTCTATCACCCTTGGGGTGTTTTCTTAAGTCTTTTGAAGTAATTGTCCTGTATCAGTTAGACTGTAATAAGTAATTATTGGCAGCACCTATGCTACCTTTGGAAATCCGTTTTGTCAAAGCAGCATGCCTGCTAGGCACTTACAATAGTTTTCTTTAAGAATTAGTTCCCAAATGTGTCATTTTCTCATCTGATTGTTGACTGTTGGCTGCATGTTTGGGAGCCAATGTCACTTGTTTACATCATGGATAATAAATCCTCACCTTTTCCTCCATTCTGAACCCAGTTTTACATCAAGAGAAGTAACTTTTCATCACTTAATCATGACAGCTGAAAAAGGAGAAATTCTACTGGTTTTGTCAGATAGTGTTTATTTCAGAATTTGGCAGATGTAGTACTCCTGTACTTTCTACCTAACATAAAAACATTAATTACTGTGTCTACACCTTATTGTTTATTTGATTTTTTTATTTGCAAAGAAAGTTTCCTAGTAGAAATAAATATTTTTTTTTTTTTTTTTTTAGAAACCTGAGCTTTTTTATGTCACATAGTATAATCCCCAAAGCAGCTGCTTTGTGAAAGAAAAATAAAAATTGCTCTTTTGTGGGAAGAAAAATTCCAAATAGAAGTAATTAGGCCAAAATACTAGTTATTTGGTTTGGACATGTAGAGTGGTGCAGATGCTTTAGTGTAATTGCCTCATTTTGGACATTTTCTCATTTGCCCATTTTCTTCTCTGGATTAAGTCCCTCACTAAGTATTCCCCATCACAACTACTTTCTCATATCCAGAGGGGCTACCTTGATGCACCCTGGGAGCTCCAGCACAACCTCTGAGAAGCACTCCAGAGGGCAGGACTAAAGCAGGAGAGCAGCCCTTATTCAGCTCTTTGGCACAAAAGTGGATGCACACCCCACATAGCCCCCCTGATTTGCTGGCAGTCAAGAGACAGGAGCATTTGGAGTCAGGGCATTTGGGAAATTTAACAATTAGAAGATTTATGCAAGACAACCTGCTGCCTACAAAGGATTTGAGCTAAGTACAACTGTTAGCTGAAACTACAGAGTTTATACTGCAATACTGTGCAATCTACACAGCAAATAAAATGTCAGAAATATGCAGAGGCATCCATCTACAAGTACCTTCCTCAGAGTTAGTGAGTTTAGATATGCTTTACAGGGAACTATTTGGAGGCATGTTCCATAAGAGGTATCTCCATTCTCTCCGTAATAGCTCTGGTAATTTTATACAGATAAAACACATTTCTTATGCAAATATAATTAAGTTGGAAAATTTCCTAAGTTCCTTTCAAACTCACAAAGTTGCATTTATCTCCTCACATAAATCATATTACTGTAACATTCAAAGAAAAGTAGTGTATTTGATAATGATGTAAAATAAACATTGAAAGAATCACTCCCTGCTTGTTTACTTTTGAGTACCTTGATCAAACATTACATTTTTCAGAAGAGACTACCTATTCTGTACATCTGTACAGCACCAATACCACAAAAAATGTACCTTAGATTCTTAGAGGCACACAGGATCACTTGTTTAACTCATCTGACCCTCTGCATAACACAGTCCTAGATTCATACCACTGATTGCTACTTGATGACTGTCATTTCTGGAGAAACTAGACTGTACCTTTCAAAATGCCTTTAGTAGTCACACTCCTCACCTTAGGAGACCAAAGATCTTTCAAAACCCAAACTAAGTATTTATATTTATGTGTGACTTAGTTCTGTGCTCCCAGTTTTGGCTTCCACAGTCTGCTAACTAAAGAAGTCTGTTACTGTCATAAAAATCCTCTTACTCATGAGCAGAGCATCTGATTCTACTCTTTGCTAGGTAAGTATTTTGGGTACTTTAGCTTCTAACTGTAAAAAAAAAAAAATCAGAGTAAAAGAATAAGAGAATCATAGAATGGAGAAAATATTTCTATCTAAAATATAACATTAAGTTGGAAACTCAACTGCAGGCTACTTTTTTTTCCTAGGGATTGAGAAAATATAACAATTATTTGCCCACCTGGACAAGTTGCATATATATGTGTGTGTGTGTGTGCGTGTATATATATACATACATACATACATATATATTATGTTCACCTGGCAAAGTATTCACCAGCAAGTGTGGAGCCACATACAGACTACAGGAAGGCTTAAGTAATTGAAAGAAACAGAAAAAAGTTTGTAACAACAACCTTTCCATTAGATGCTACAGAAATAAATTAATAAGTAAAAGCCCAGCAGAGACCTTGGAACCTTATTGCTCAAAGACAAAAATACTAATTTACTCAAGGTTACCTAGTGTGTCTTCAGCAGAACCAGGTAAGAACTCTACCTGGAGCCCTTTTTTGGCACCTGAGCATTTTATCACACTGCTCCTCATTTGCATAAGGGCTCTACTCTAAGTCATTAAGAGAAAAGTTTTTTAAAGCTGACTGAGGACATCAGAGCATGACCCATACTCAGGTATGTGTGGCAATGTCTTATACTCTTGAAATAAATCATAATGTGCTTTTATGGCTCACTATGACTATTAAATCAGGATACTCAGAAAATGAAAAGCCAATCTCTGTATCACACCAAATAAAATAAATTATGAATTTTGAATTGTGATTCTAGGCTGCAGACCGAGTTGTATCAATACTTTTCATAATTAGATCTAAGATCCACCTAGCATGTTTCAGGAACCATGACTATTATAGCAAGTGTGTCAATATAGTAAACCTCTCAAGAGCACCTACAACTTAAGCAAGTGTATCCATCATTACCCTTAGAGAAGAATGGCCTTGATATATAGGATGGAGGAAACCAAAGCATAGAAGGTGACATGCAGGCAAGCTAGGAATGTGCTCCTTTGTACCAGAAGACTATATGTAGCATTTTCAAATCGCTTTTCAAAACCCTTTTACAGCATGAAGCATGCTTAAAACTGCTAAATGACAATATGGACCACAGCAGGGTTGGAAATTTTCCAGATGTGCTGCTATTCCTAATTCCTTAGTCCCCATCCCTATTATTGCAGCACTTTAATTGTGAGCTGCTCCACTAGGTAAGATCTTAAATTGATCACTCAAAACCTGTCACATAAAGGTTCAGATTCTTTCAAACACCTTTATGCTCACATGCTACTAACGCTAAGCAAAAGAAATACTCTAAGAATCCGTGTCTCTTACCATTAGACATCACCATATATCAAGTGTTTTGTGACCAGTTTGTGTCTACAACTCTATTCAGCCCAGTAATTTATGTAAGTGCATATAAAAGATATAAAAGAGAAAAAACCTCAGCAAAATCCATTTCACAAGAGAAAATTTGAATCTCTAGCTAGAATTAATTTGTTACCCTTTGTTACTTTGACTAGTGGCAGTTGGATTCCTTTTCTCACAAAAGTCTTTTTATTATTTGCCCTCAGAGGCATCCATTTCAGAGAAAGAGAAAAATAATAAATTTCACTTCAGTTTCAAGTTATCTGTGACAAATACACTGTGACATTTGATTTTCCTTGTCTTTTTGATGTCACTTCTAAATAAATACTGGTGGCCTGTCATTGTATGGCTATAGCCAGGAATGTTTTCATCCAAAAATTCAGATTTTTAAACAAAATGTGATGGGCAATAGAAAAGACATGTTTTCCCAGTGGCTTTTAGTTTTCCCAAATGCTTACATCTTTTGATTCTACAATTTTTAGAGATGAGACAAGCTGGAATTAAGGACAGAAGGGGATCATGCTTTTATTTCCTATTAATGAAATAAATGGAAATTATAATAGAAAACATGTAGAGATATTGACTATGTTTTTATGCTCCAGTAGAAACATGATCACATCTTATAGCCTCAACACATGCAAACTCTGGGTAGTTCTGATCCTTTGACCAAGTCTGAATTTTGTGACTTCTTGTGCAAAAGCCTGGACCTTTATAGTATCCAGAGGTTGAATCCCACTTATTCAGTACAAATATACTGAACTAAATTAATTGGTCATTATTTGAATGCAATTCAAATTAGATAGTCCTTCAGGTTCCAAAATTTCTGATATAACGGAAAGCCTTAAACTCTGTATTTATCCCAGAAAATTAAATTTAAAAAAAAATTCAATTTAAATCTTGTGTTTTGTGTCTACCTTTGCAGCCTATGCTTGGTATTTTCCTCTCTTGCAAATGTAGGGTATGAACTAGGAGGAATCTTAGTTATAGGAGATAAGTGTATAGATAGACAGAAATGGGAAACATTTATCAGAGGAAGTAATGCTTCTCAATTGAGAATATTATGAGTTTTGAAGGACTATTTCTTCTATGGAAAAACTCAGTACAACATTTCATTTATATTATTTTTCTGTATCAATTTTCATGCAGTGTTTATGTTAATGAAGCTGGTCTACAGACTGTTAAGAGATTAACTGTCTAACAATACATTTTGTATTCTCTTTTGCCCCAAACATGATCCTGACTTTAACACACCAAAATCTAGCACACACCATACTGGTGTAAATACGGCATGTGGTCAAAAAAGAACCCAACTTGATATTGGTAGGATTTCGCTGCATGACAATTGACTGGGAAGAATTGTTTGCAACGCACATCAACACCAAAGCAAGAAGTACATTGCACTCATATCTGCACAGCAGGTCTACCTAATGCAGCCCAATCGAGCATTGTATAGGTGAATTTGGGTTGATGAAACCATTCTTATAGCTAATATTTTTGTCTAACTCTAGTGCAAAAAAAAAAAAAAAATGGTGATACCATGTCAGCAACATGGGCCTTTGCAGTGTTTCACTGCAATGCCAACTATTTACAATTCAATGTAAAGGAATGATCTTTTATAGAATACTATTTGTTCACAAGTCAAAGCACTCTTTAGTTAGGAAGCACCTAGGGGTGAAGTTTTCTCTAAGTGGAAACAGACCTCTGTTCAACTCTGAATAGAAACTCCATGTCCTGCCATTTAAGTGTTCAAGTGCAAGCTGGAATACTTATATCTAGATTTCTGTAATTGTTATTTTGACTGAATCTACACTCTTGCTAGAGTTCAGTCTTATTAATGACCTAAACATAGAAACTTCAGCCTAGGGGAAGATGATCCTGATAGGTCTCTGGAGAGAGGTGTTCAAAACACCTCTGCTCAAAACCCGCTTTTTTCCCTTGCCTTCTGGATTAGCAGTGATGCTTAAGTTGAGCAGGATGCAATTATATAACCATCAGCATAACCAGGTCCTGAATTCACTTCAATAATTTATACTTTAAATACTTTAAATTATTTCAAACATGACCATTTGTCCAGTGCATAAAATCCATTATATGTACTCAGGCTTAATTATCTCCAGAGCAGAAGGCTGAGCAAGAGACAAGAAACTCTTCACTGGCACATGTGAATGGACACACAAACTTCACACAGAATAAGAAACAACATCTTCCAGGAATACAAATCTACAGAAATGCTAACCTGAAAAAGCTATTTCTAATGTTCACCAACCACTTAAACTGAGGTGAAATTACCAAATTAAGACGCTCCAAGTGTGGGCTGCCACTAAGACGGGATGCTTCTGCAGTTGTACAATAATTTGGGTCAGGGAACTAATCCAACTAAAAAACCAACCTGCTCCTTCTGCAAAGGAAAGTTTTTATCCAGTTCCTTGATTAAGTTCCCTTTGCAGCCACATAAGCACAAGTGTCAGCACAAAGGCAAGTACAGCAATTTGAGTGCCAACTGCTTGGCGTTTTAAAATCCTTTCCCTCTAATGAATTGTTCCTATTACTAAAAAGCTGTTTTACAGACACTGCTTTGCCAGTTTCTTCACTAATGCAGCTCCTGAGGGAAGAATGACAGGTATTGAACTACATAAATTGAACTCTACACAATGTGCTGGCTAGTATTCAGTATGAAGTAGTTCATGTGCAAGAAGGAAAAATCCCTAAAAGAATCAACTTGGAAAGGGATAAAATATGAACTAACAGCTGAGAGATGCATTCAGAAAAACACAAATGGAGACAACAGGGCAGCCAGCTGCCTCACTCTTAGACAGGCCTATCAGCATTCACCATGCAGGAAGTCAATACTGATGATATTAAAACATTCGGAAACTGATACTTCTTTATTCGGAATTCAGTAGATTAATGACACCTTTCATAAAATACCATATTTTAAAATCAAAACATTTGCAGCTGTATGCTTTGGTGAAAAATAAATTAACTTTTCATTAAAGTATTTGTGGAAAAGTGTTTCTTTCAGCAGCAGTCCATACCACCATTTTCTCAGTAGTTATAACAATGTATACCAGTCAGGGACAAGCTGGCTAGAAGACCAGTCTACAGTGAGAGGGTTTGTAACATATTGTTGGTACCCTAAGCCTCCACTCTTCTAGAAGGTAGATTTATCTATTGTCACTCACAGGAATTAACCATTGCTAGGAACTTGTCAGAAAAGCATGTGACTGTGAGTATGGCACTCAACAGGGAGGGAGAGGACCCAGATAACTCTCACCACTTTATCATCTGATGGCAAAACTGCATGGAATTCAGTGAGAACCACACAGTACCCTGGATTATGATTTTCAGCTCTGCAACTGCCTCCTTTATGGCAGTGGGTTAATTCCTTTGTCTTTTTAGGCCTCTCAGCCTTCTAGTTTGATTGTTTAGCCTGTTGGTACTGTGAACGCAAGAGGGCTAAGGCTGTTTCCCGTAATGAATTTAACAGTTTTGGTCATATGCGGCTAAAGATGATTTCTCTAAAATTGCTGCGATGTATATAGAATTGGCCATATATCACTCCCTGATAACAATTTTTTCAAGTTTTTCCAGCTTCTAGTGTTACTGGAGCTTGCTTATGTGCTACTCATGTTTTCACCACACACCACGCTCCTTACATGTGTTTCAGTGTCTTGTTTTTTCTGTGAAAAAAAATGTATCGCTGGTATGAACACTAGGTGAATGTTTGCATTGGCAGCAATGGACATCACCTCCTAAGAAGTTTTATACTAGAGGAAAATAATTTTTCAAAAGTTTAATCCTCCTAATGTGCTGTCAATTTGCTGCAGCACACACAGTCTAGCATGGTACTAGAGTGAGCACTTCCAGGATCCATGCAAAATAGGAAACTTCCCAAAAGATTAATGATTCAAAATCAATTTCTTAATCATTGAACTTGAATCTGACATTTCAAAGAAATTTTCATGTTCGATGCTTCATGCTTTCTCTATGCTCCTGGAAAATACATTTTTCTAATTGAAGGCTATTGTGAAACCTGATGAACATCAGAGAATTTTTATTTTGAAACAGAAAAGAAGAAGCATGTGCTACTTTGCACAGAAGAAGATAGCAGATGAGAATGAAGGCTGTACTAATATTTTGATGGTGGTGGTACTTCTAAAATATCAACAAATTAGACTCAGGTTAATCACAAACCAACATATTCAGCAATAAAGTTGGAAGAGAGCACCACTTCAACCCCAACAGTGTCATTTTTAATCCAAACAAAAATTTTGTAGTTAGATTTGAGAGATGATAATTGCTTTTTCCATTTAAAAATAAAATTAAGGGATACTCTAAAGTTTAAATGAATTGTAGTCTGAAAAATGGAAATTTTATTTCAAGAAAATTAAAAATAACATCTATTTTCTTTGTTTAAAGCAGGAGTGCATCTTCACAAATGAGTAGAGAGATGAATCTGAAGCAAGTTTTTTTTTCAAAACACTAATCTCTTGCTAATCAGTTGAAACACTTTTTTAAATTCTGAAGCCACTAAAACATGGATAGTCCCTGAAAGAGCTAACAATAGCAACCTGTGAGTTTCACTCATAGTTATGAAACTGGCATGCAAGACTTCAGTTGGGAGAGTCAGACTTTGATCTTTCACTCTCTTGTGGGTGGCCTTCACACATTTTGTGCCAGTAGGAACACCCATCTGATGGGCATTCTGTTCTGTGCCAGAAATTAAGGGGTTGCTGTAGTGTTTTTCTGTGTAAAGTTATTTCTGTGGTAATTGTTTAAAGGCTCTGCATAGATAGACATAAATTAATATATGAAAATAGGGTCACTTTCTACTATGTCTTTCATAAGATAAATTTTGTCACAGCTCAGAGATAATTTTTATTTGTGCCTCATCTATTCAATTTCATAATATTTTATCTGCTTTAGTTATTTATTGACTTTATTTACCTTGCCTTACTTATTTCTGCCAACCATCTCATCCATACCTGATGTCACGAGCTGGAGTAGAATAAATTAATCCCAGTTAATACTTGTGGGAAGCTTTGAGATTCTCAGATAACAATAAATTCATAAGTTTTTGGTAACATATGCCCCAAAACATTAGAGTTTATGTCACATACTAACACCAGAAAGCATTCAACTTATGTCTGGTCTGTAAAGGGATATCACTCTTTGTCTGAGTCTGAAAAAGGCAAGCACTCTTAAGTAGAAATGGAAATTAGGACATCATAAATTTATTTGTTTCCCAAGTTACTCTTAGATTCAGAGTAAGACTATTCATGAAATAGTCTTACTTGGACAGATTAAATTCTGGACTGATGAATCAGTAAATGCTTTGACACAGGAATAATCAAAAGTTCCTATGGCGTTCCTATGACTACTTTATGTGAATGCCAAAAAATTTAGGCATTCCAGTTCTGAGCAATTAGAAGTTGTCTAGGAAGTATCAAATCTAAACTATGGATACAAGTGACACTACCATAAATCTTAGCTGGAATTGCATTAGAAATGGTGGAAAATTATCTGGAGTCTAGTCCACCAAGTCTCATCTACAAACTGAACTGCTAGCAAACATGTTTACCTCTCTAAAGGAAGCCTGGCAATGCAGCCCCTTTCACAGTCCATAAAGTCTTTTGAACTGACAATGGATGAAGCGACATGTACAAGAAATGTCTCAGCAAAATGGAAAACAAATGCCTAAGTCAAGTCAGAGCTAAGTTAAGAGCCACATACTAAACACTGCTATTGAAACCCCAACTCAGTATTTCTTTGCCTATAACATCCAATCCTGATCCAACAGCAAGGGGCTACACAACGCAGTATCATGTGCCACCTCCACTCTCCTTGAAGCAAACAAAACAGAAGCACCTACAGAGACTGTTTGTGGGTTTTGGTCACAGAAAATCTCTTTCTTTTATGTGTCTCAGAACACTGAATTAAAAAACACAATGGAGTTCAGTCTTTTTGGTGCCTACTTGGTTTCTCATGATGTGGTCTCTCTATCTTTAAAGTTGTTCACAAAAAATCCAGTCTTAATAAACTTTTATCTAGGGAAAGAAACACATCCATATACAGTAATCAGCCAAAGCAATTAGAAAGTACTTGATACAGAATCGTGTTTAACATCCCATATTGAACCACCTTAACTTTCCTTTAGTTTTGGATTCACTAACACTAATAAGCCCAGGTTCAATTAGATTTGTGTTAAACATGCTTCATGTCCATATACAATGTGTCTAAAATGGATCTGTCAACATGGGCAAACACAGACCTGTTTTCATGTAACTTGTATTTTCCAGAGCTGGCGCAAATTTTATCTCATGATAGGTGATTCATCACTGCTTTGCTGTTAAGATAAGGGTTTTTTTTTATTATTCCTCTATTTTCCAGAATCATAGAATTATGTTTGACAGATACCCTAAAATCTTAAAGATCCTGACTTTATGTTCCCTTGTTATGCTATCCTCTGCTAAAGTCCAGCATCTGGAGGCTAAATAACATAGCTAAAGTTATACCATACACCAGCCACAGAACTGAGACTAACATCCATGCCAAGCCCCTGGATCCCCACACCAATGCACAAAGCATGGACAATGCCACTTCCAAATTCATTAACAAGAACATAGTTGTGTTGCAGACACGTAATGAATATGTAGAAAAGCCTTTTGTTCTATTACGATCTGGGGTCCAGCTGTGGGGGCAGAGATTTAAAATGGTACAATAGCTGTAGGGTTTGAAACTTGTTTTCAAGATCTTTATAACATCCCACATTCTGAGTAATGGCATGTGACAAACAGGACAGTAAACTAAAGACTATGTGTCATGTTTCTGGTGGAGACTGCTGTAGTTTCCTCTGCTCTCCTTGGATCCTCTTTAAAAGAAATGGCATAAAGCAAAGAAGTGTCCTTTTCCTTTATGAAGCTGTATGCCTTGATGCCTTTGTTAGATACTTAAAGGACTCTGATCATAAAAAAAAAATAATTAAAAAACAAAAAAAAAAAAAAAAAAAAAAAAAAAAAAAAAAAAAAAAAAAAAAAAAAAAAAAAAAAAAAAAAACAAAAAAAAAAACCACCCCACACGAATTTCATCAGTAACAAGAACCAAAGTTATGTGAGTTACATCATGGAGATATTTTTCTTAGCTGAGACAAAACTGGAAGTATAATGTAGCCTACTGTCTGAATACCTAATATTCTTCATGCTTTTGCTAGAGATGTGTGGTTTTGACAGCTGCAGAAATTAAAAAGGCTATTAGCATTAATTAGTAGGTATTAAACAAGATTATGCTTGTAAAATAATACCAGCAAAGTTGAGGGTGAACAAAGTTAGATGTTTTGTCTGTTTGTTTTAAAGGACCCAGGATTAGTGGGTGGGCCAGTTCTGGAAAGATTATAGCAAGATTCAATTCAACCATTCACCTTGAAAATTCAGAGGTGGGTAGTTACTGATAAATGAAATGAGCATGTCAGCAAAAATTAACATAGGTAGAGATGCAAGTCTTGGCAACACTAAGTAGAATAGAGTACAACTTTTCAGAATTCATAAGAACTACAGGAGGTATGAATAAAACCAAACTTCAAATTAAATTAGTTGACTCATATTCTCGTGCTCTCTATAGCCAATTAAAGAATAAAGTGCCTGCAGAGAGAAAGTGATTACTGAGGTTAGTGTACAAAATGGAACAATATCCTCCATCTACAAGCTGTTCAGAAGACCACATTACAATTTTACTACTCTGGCACCCAGAAACTCATGGCGTATAGGGTGTTAAATAGAAACTATTGCCCCTCTCCAGAGTTTGGAATCCCAGTGAGCAAAGAAAAGATTCAGTGCCTGGAGAACAGAAGAATGAAGAGGTTTAATTACATCCCTAAAGTTACACATTGAGTATATGACAGAACTTAAAACAACACAGTCTTGACTTACATCCTGGACTGGATGCAGCATACCATGAACAAGAAAGAAACTGACCAGCCCTTCCCCTGAAACTGCATCCACTCCTGTCTTCATATGATGTGTTTTTCCAAGGTGTGAAGGAGAAGCATTTGCTGTCAGTTAAACTGAATCCTTTCAATTTTGTAGTACACCTGTTTTCCAGAGCTTAGATTTGTTGGTAGAATGGACTGAAATAAGAACCTCAGGGCAGGATTTCTGCCTTGACTTAGCATGTTATTACTGTCTTGCCAGACTTTATCATCCACACTTCAATTGCTGGGGTCTGAGAGACACTACTGACACCAACAGGAAGACATTTGTCTGTGTTTTAAGGAGAGAATGGAATAAACATGCTCTACTGAAACTACCTTGCAGAGACAAATGACACACCTATCTCAATGTTTTGTAAGCATGAACACTCTTGGAGTTAGGATTCTGTTCAGAGCCCACAAACCAGCTTTTGCTGCCAAGGAATGACTATTCCATCCTAAATTGGTGGCTTTCCACCATAACCATCACCAAGTAGTTATCTGAGCTGGTGCTATGAACAGGAAAAGCCACAATTCTATAAAATCATAGAATGAATGACTCAAGCTGATAACTTTCTACAGCTCTGTGAAACTTCAAGCAGGATGCTTAGCCCTTTCTGCCCTTCAAATTCACCACCATCATGATTACAACAGCCTGCAAGTCATATTTGGACTCGAATGAAGCAGAACTGATGTGACTTCTTTTAAAGTAGAAAGTCAGCATTCTGTCACCATGTGGTACCAGATCAGTATTCTGTCTTTAGCACAATCATCCCAAGAAGTGGGAAGGAGGTTCAAGATGAACTGTTGTAAACATAGTTGAAATTCCCACACACGTACTGCTGGTATTAAGACAGCTATTATTTGTACTGTAGCAGTGTGTAAGGGCCCCAGGGACTCGCCTGTGCTAGGTACTGTATTTCTCTTTCTACCTCCTGTCTTTCCAACCAACTCCCCATGCTCACTCTGAAAGATATGAGGCACTGAACCAGCCTTTTAAAATGTCATCATGCACACTCAGGCCAAGATGATTGATGGGCAAAGTCTCCAGCTGGGAAGGAGCCTTGTCGGAAAGTCAGAAGCAGAACTGAGCCCAAGACATTTGCTTCCAAAGTGGAACTGGCAACTCTCCTGCTGTCTGCCAGTCCCACACAGCACTCCACAAGTATTTCTGGCATTTTCTACAGGAAGCAGCTTTGATGACTGACTGGAACTGCCCTCCCCATCTGGCAAGCTTCAGGGACCTGGAACCTCTGGGAAATAAGCTTCAAGACTTACCTTTAGCTCCTCGGCAGCACAGTTTTGTCTGGTAATGTACTACAGCCTCCAGTAGTCACTAGTGACACAGTCTCATTCCTACATACTGCCCTTCCAGCACCACTTTCCTTTCACTTGGACTTTAACTTCAGAAAAGAATGTTGTGTTCAAAGGGAGTCTGAAATCTTCTCCTGAAAATAGTTCTTTGTGGTAGGCCCCTTTATCCATAAGAAAATGTTTTGACTTCAGAGGGGAAAACCATGACAGTGGGTTCAGTGCAAGAGAGTTTTAAACAGAATGGTAAAGTTCCCAGATCATCCTACTTGGCTTTCTTGGAAAACTGATGAATATACTAAGATGTTTCTAACCTAAGAACAAAAACAAATAATTGATAAAGCATACCTAGATCTCAGCATTAACCAGTATCTTCTTCCAGGCTCAAACACCTTAAAAGCCATGTGGATACTCTTGACTTTAAACAATTTACAATCTTGAAATCCATCTCAGCTTAACACATTCTCCCTAAATGGATTCAAATATTATTAACTGATTGAGAGGAAAAAATTAGAAGTTCATAGTAATCTGGAACTTCTCCAAGCATTTTCTACTTAATGTAGTTTTTTTTTTAGTGATCAGGTTTGGACCAGCAAAAATTTAAAGGATTTTCCCCTATGGTTATTTTTCTTACTTTAGTGAAAATCCAATTAGAAAAATTCATGTATTTATAAATATATAAACACCTACAAAACTAAATTGGACATCAAAGTTTTCCAGAAAAGAGACATTCCTCCTGAACTATTTTGGGGTTTGTTAAATTTTTTGATTTATGACTCTTCACTTAAATTCTTTTCTAATCTAACCAGCATTTTTTTCATTAATATCCTCCACTGGATGTAAAGTCAGTTTTTATTACAAGGATTTAATGAAGGAACCCTAAGCAGCTCTACCATTTTTATTTCTAAATAAAACTTTCAGGGTACATTAATAACAGGCATGAGAGGAAGACTGTAACAATGAAGATAACCTTCTAATACACAAGTGAGACATGAAGCTGAAGAATGACGAAGCAAGTTTACTAAGCAGTGAATTACAGCTTGCTTCTCTCTCCAGATGTTGGGTATGTCCAGACAAATAAATGCAGGCAGTTGGGATTTTTACTCTACCATAATTCACACAAGCCAGACAGCAGCCAGCTCTCCAAAAGCCATGTAACCATATGAACATGGCATTGAGCCTGAGGTAATATATCTTGCTTTTCAGCACCAGCATATGGCTTCTGAATTGGACTTCTCCTGTTTGGTGGGCTCAAAAAATGGGCAAAGCAGATGCACACCTGCCTTCATTCAGCCAGAGAAGCATGTCCTCAGAAGAATCATTCCCATGTAGTTTCCAAGTGGGCTATGATGCACTATGATGAAATATCATTTGATGAGAAAAATTTCAAGAATAAATACATTTCCATACAAAATTCAGTTTTGCCAAACAACATCGATTCCCACTAAAGTGCTTCATCCTCTTTTTGTTCTTAAATGCATATTATCAAAACAACAACCTGCATATATTAGTTTTCTGGAACGACATTGATGGATGACAAAATATGTCATGGAAAAATTCTGAGCAGCTCTAAATTTAGCCCATGAGGTTAATTCCCATGGTAAAAAACTAGTATACTGCTGGTCTGCAACTTCTTGGTGAAATATTTTTTTGTTAAAAATACATTAATGTCTTGGAAACAAAATTTATTTATTTCAAGAGAAATTTATCAGTGTTCTTAGATCTTGAATTGACTTCCTGGCCAAAACCACACTTGTCTGAGTGGGTGTCTGAGTGGATAAGTGACTTGACCAACTCAAAGCTATGTCTCATGACACAAGAGAAGCCAAGACATGCAGCATGGCATGGCTAAAAGGATTCCCACTACGGTTCACTTTTAACTTTTCCTTATGAGCTGAGAGTGAAGGAAACATAGCATTAAATCAAGCAAACACAAAAACCTATACTATCCTAAATAAGAATGCATGATTAAATGAGTTTCACTTGCAGCTAATCCCCTAGGGAGGAATACATAAACAGTTAACTGGATTATCTTCCTTGAGGATTTTTAAAGAAGGGTGTTAAGAACACAAAAGTAAGAATGATAGAGCAAAAACAACCACAAGCTGTTCAGAGCAAGTATAAAAACACTAAAACTAAAAAGATGAGATTCGGTTTTTTCAAAGTAAAGTTTAGGCACGGAGATGCCATACAGTAATAGTGTGAAACGGGGGGAAAAAGTATTGTACTGAAAATTTTAGTAACAAAGCACAGGAGATATGGAACCAGCATGAAAATGGAATTTGACTCTCATGAAATGTTGTTTTCATTCAAATCTGCCTTGCAGCACTATGTCTAAATCACAGACAGGTTTCAGAAATTTCACTTGCTACTCTCTTTTCTTGAATCTTAAGGAGTTTTGCATCCATTCTTCTAATCTTCCTGAACCCCTAAGAGGTAAATAGGCATTATTATCCCTATTTTATGCATAGTAGACTTATACACAAAAACCATGAATGAGTCATCCGAGATCACACAGCATTTCACAGAAAGTCTAGAACACCATCCAGGAGGCCTGACTGAGCATCCTCTTCTTACCACTTGACCAAATTTCTTCCTATTGTAGGAAGTGAAAGGATGGAAGCCAATTAGCCACCTGTTTTATTGTTTGGCATTTTCAAGACATCTGATGTGTGCTAAGTGAAGCAATGAGCTTCACACATATAGGACCTCCTGCTACTCAAGAAGGTTGAAGTTTCACACATGACCAGGATCTTTCACTGTGTAAAACATAAATTGTACACATTCCAGACTTCTGTTTCTATTAAACAAATGTTTTGACTGGGAGCACTGATTCCATTTTACTTCTGTTGTTTCTGATTTCCTATTGCTGTTTCCTTTCTTTCCACTCCTCTTCCTCTTCCAACACTGGTGCCAACACACTGGCCACACACACACACACGTCATGGTTGTTAGTAGCCAGCTGGCAGGTGGTGGATATTTTTCTTGCAGTGTATGTATGTGTGGATGACTGCTCTTGCTGTGTGACTAACTTAGTTGCTGGCAGTGATTTTGGCTGGGGTATACTCTCTGGCATTATTTTAGTTCCAGACATTTGATGGGTTGACTCTCCTGTTTTGTTCTCCCAGACAGTATTTTTCAGTATTCCCTTTTTTCCAGCCTGAGACAGTCATGGCTGTGTGGATGCCTTTTAATGGTGTTTGCACAGCTCCAGGCCTTTCTGTCATGGTATACAGCTGTGAAGGGAATCGTGGTGTGTAGGTATCTATGTGTGTATTCATGCAATGCTGTTCATGGTCATGTGGCTCCCATTTTGAGTATGTGAATTTGCTTCTGATGTGCACATGTATGCACAGCCCTATGCCCTCCTGATTTTGAGTACATCTGTGTCTACGTGCACATCCTGCCCATTTATCCAGTCTGTGTATACCTGAATTTCAAAATGTGAATGGATATGTGTCCTTAGTACATACAGAAAAATACTTTCAGAAGTATTATTAAAGTAGCAAGTCAAACAGCAGGTATGTGAAAATACTATAATTCAGTTTGCTTGCTCATCCTGAATTCTAGCCTGCATAAAATATCTGCTGAGATAATCAAAAATCACGTCTATAGTTTTCTAATTCAATGCTCAAAGCAGACCTGCTCCAGGAAGACTGCACAGCAAATGTACACAAATTATCCAAAATTTGTTGCAATGACTGCCTCATTTATTAAAAAAATTAAGTAATTAATTAATTAAAAAAAAAAAAAAAAAAGATAATGAGGCAGATGATTACAAAACAAAGGTACTCTGAATCCTTGACCCAGCACCTTATCCTTCCAGAATTCCCTTTGCAGTCTCTCAGGCACCTTGATTAATTCTTTATTGTGATTTCATACTCATTCTCCAGCCATTTCCAGTTTTCACTAGCTTTACATCTCTTTTCTTTCCAAAGAGAAATATCAGTGTGAACATTAGAACTGTAAATGCAAGTTCCTTCTGCATTTGATATTCCTCAGTTACATGCCTACAATATCTATTCTTTTCTTTTCCCCCAAATATTTCAACAATTTCCAACACATGTAACTTCTACCTTCATTGTTGATGTGCAAAACATGCTTACAATGTGCAATGTTTGACAGTGAAAACAATACACAAGTGTCAAAAACATAAGCATTAAAGTAGATTTCTACTATTTATATTATAAACAGGTGAAGATTCTTGTAGCACCTGACAGACAGATTGAATTTCTGTTTTTAGAAGCAAAGAACAAGAAGAATGACTCAAAGAAGTATGTGAAAAGCAACAGTCTAACTATATGGTGGTATATTCAAAAAATAATGAATTTTTATGGAGTAATCGAGGATACATAACATCAAGATACATTCTCACCTGATGAGAAATGGACCAAAAAAAAAAAAAAGGAATCCTGAGTTCTCCAATCACAGCCAGAAAAGTCAGGAAAACATCCGAGGAGACTACTACAGTTTCACCTTGCAAACATAATGAAAAGATAAGAAACCACAATAGGTAAGAGCAGAGTAGCCCATGAATCTTACCTACAAAAGCAAAATCAAAGGTCAAAGTAAGAACACAGAAATACAACCCCCAGTTTATCACACACACACAGCTTAGTGATGACCTCCAATGCTGTCAAGGACTGTAGGTACACAGTCCAACCCAGCATTTGTTGAGAATAAATTGAAATAGAAGAGTCTTAATGTGTTGGGTAAGAGCCATGATATTTCTTTAATGAATACACTTCCATGGGCTAGTCTGAGAGTTCAGTACTATTTGAAAGAGGAACATAGCAAATCAGCATTGGTTTTGATTATGCCAGACCTAGAGCTTAGTGCTCTGAGTGCTCACTTGCAGTCACCTGATAACAAGTCTTTTCCAGATCCTTCCACTCATCAGTCTCAGAGAAGAAATGTGGATATATGCAATGCATTAAAGCACAAGACAATTTATAGCCAGACAGTAAAGTTACACTGGCAAGAAACTTCTAGTGCTAAGTACATGGTTCAATGGAGAAAGTGTTACTGGCTAAGCTGCACCAGTAACATTTAAAGAAACATTCAGGGTATTCTGCTAGAGCTTCTCAAAAGGGAAATCACTTATGTTTATTCTGGAACATTTTTTAGAAACTCTTCCTGCTCATATACTGCTATTAAAGAATACAAGTTCTTCTACTATATAGGCATTTTTCTTACACCTTGAAAGTATACTGGACATATAATTGTTCAGAATGTAATATAATGTTGTCTTCATGACTATTAACAATAGACTTCACTTTTTACTGAAGATGGGCTATTGCAATTCATGCTGCTCTAATTATGTCCCGCTTGCTTAAAAACATAGATTTCAGGAATCAGAAATGGGACTGATCACCCCAATCATAAATGCTATCCATTTAAAATTCAAAGCTGATTTCACATAATGTAACTATTTGCAACTAGCTTCTTGATTTTTGAATATTCTTTTCAATGGCTCAACTGATAAAAATCCTAACAAAATGCAAACACAAAAACACATGGGTTATGCCTTAATGAAATCCAAATTTTAATACCTAAACAAAATGTCTGGAGTTTCCAACATTATCTGTTGGCTGTAATAGTGATATATGCATTAGAAAGATCAGGTAACTCATACCTCTGAAGTAAATTATGATCTTAATATTAAAATATTTTTTAATTTTCTCTATAACAGGAAAGCCCTTGTATTCAGTTTGGTACAGCAATACAAATTTAAATGCATTGTGCATGGAAATTTTAACATACATCTGTATATTTTTTCCAATTATTTTACTTCAACCAGTTGGCCAAATAGGAATTCAAAAGTAACAAAACCCATCATTGTTCTATTTTTTTCAGGTCTGTTTAAAATTTCAATGGAGTTCCTTAGAAAATCTATTTTAGATGGATAGAGGCAGAATTTTAACTCCACAGAACACATCTAACCACATAAATTGCTCTCATTCAGATCTTCCTAGCATATCACCTGGTGTTTTATAGACATACCCCCTAATGCCAAGTACTGAGTCTCAGTATAAATTTGCAAATGCATAAAATATTTACAATTTTATTACAAGTTTAAAAGTCAAATAAAAAAAGTTTAGAAATAAAATTATTTCTTGAAATTAAAAACCCAGTTTATTGTCTATTTGAGTAGCTCTATGAAACACCAAGACACTAAACACAAAATTAAACAATGTGCCCTGTGATCTAAGCTAACTGAAATTGTCCACAAACTTCATGCAAATTATGCTGAAATGCATCTTTTTTGCAGAGCAAAATGTAGGTAGAGAACAGAAGGACATGTGTAGTATATATTACAGACTACATACATATGCTGAAGATAGAAAAAATAATTTAGAAAAATCTATAAAACATACTGCACAGGGTACAATATTTCATATAGAATATTTTTAGAAGAATGGTAAAAAGTTGAAACAACACACTGAATAAAAAGATACTTTGTCCCAAGGGCAAGTACTGTAGTGATCAATTACATCTTGAATCGCAGAAACAAAATTAACTAACTTGATGGAAAGCACCACATTGCAATAAAATATATTATATACAGATGAACAGGAATTGAGAATGCTATTTATTTGAAACAGCAGGTATAATATACTGTACCTCTATACCTCCTGATGGAATATTTCTAAATGGGCTACCCATATTTTGCAACATGACTGCATGTTGATTTATGGAGCCAAAATAAATGATATGCTTCGCCAATAAAAATTCATTGCAAAGGCAGATTTTTCCATTTCATTTTGAAGTGAATATGAAAAGAAAGACATACAGAGACTTTTTTGAACAAACACTGCTATGCAAAATACATGATACAGGTATGAAAGTATGTTTGTGTATGTGTACAAAAGTGTTTTCTGTACTAAATCAGTTTTTGATGCAGAAAAGATGGGAAATCACTTTGCATATATGCAGGCAGCACAAAGAGTACTTCCTATCTGAGGAGTGGAAACAGTCAATGAAAATAATTCACCGCTTCACTTTACAAGTGAATGAAATACATTCAGTAATTCTGTGTTACTGTGTGCTAACACAGCAATTCAATGTTGGTGGGTAAATGGAGTGCACAGGCTGTAAGATCTGTGGATGTGCAACCTGCCTGGCACGGGATAGTAGACTGCAGGCAGCTGATGGATGTAACACACATCCATCACGTTATGCATTACATGTCATGGGAAGATGGCAATACCTGATACATTGATGGTACTGACATTGTTAGCATGACAGTTTTATCACGTTCAGCTTCAATTTCACTTTTAGTGCTGCCATGCAGCCAGTGAATATCGAGGTGGAACGGTCACTAGCACTAAATTAATTAACTTTAGGTAGCTGTTATTTCCCATCCTTAGGGATATTTGCAGCATCTGTTTCAGTCATTAAACTTGGGTTATCTGTGAATCCATCTCACATAATGCTGGACTTGTAAAAGCTAGATGCTTCATCTTTCCAGTTAACTGTAGCTTTAATCTGTGGGAGTCACCAGCAGTCACATCCAGACTCCACAGAAATCAGTCTTACTAAAATAATTTCTTGACGTGCACAGTGTAATAACAATAAGAGGAATGAATGCTTACTCACATCAGTCCTTCATAAGCATATGAAGTAAACTGCACCAATTTAATGGGCATAAGAATAAATTATACTGCATGGAAAATTCTACACCAGTTATAGGAAAGGAAAAGATAGATACTTTTCACGCTCAAAATAAGCAGAAGCATTAGATTAAATCATCTCAACAAAAATTTTTACTCAGATCTAACTGAAGCCTCCACACAGGTTCTGAAACAATGTATGGTGAAAAAGTTAGAATATATGGTATCAAACTTGGAACGAAATATGGACAACTAGTGGAACTTCAAATCTCTTCACTCAAACAATTCAGGTATTTTAATGGGACTTTGAAATCTTTTGAAGGAGAGTTGGAGGCTCAATAAAACTGCCACTGTTAGCAGACAACCCTTCCAAGCTATTCACACTAAGGTGACCAGTTTCAACAGGTCTGTAACATCAGTACCATAACATTTCTTCCACTTAATTTCTGACATCATAAACAAACAATTTCCCAACTCTAATGGATAAATTAAATTATTATATTCATTCTAAGCAGCTTCTCTCCCTGAATTGCACCAATATCATATTGTATCACCCCTATGATCATTCAACCTCATGGCATTCTCTATCTCACTTCTTCCTACCTCCCCTTATCCCAGCTCCTATTTCTCTTTGCTCTGAAATAAAAGAATAGGCTTCTTTCTACTCCTTCCCATCAAGCAGGGACACCTTCCTTTGAGAAAGCTGGTGCATAATTGGTCTTTCTCCTTTCTACCCAGGGTAGAAGCTTTTAAAATCTTCCAGCTGACAGATTGTGATTACGTGCCTTCTCATGAAAGGTCCACTACCATTCTAGAACCTTAAAAAGGCCACGTGTCCTGTCACTGGAAGGATTTTCTATGCTCATGGTACTGTTGAACCACTTTTCACTGCAATAAAGCAGGGATTATTCAACAGTCATCTGCAATGCATTTTCAGTGATATTTATTATAACTCCTTTCTGCTGTAAGAGTTCCTGCAAGTTTGGGTAATGAAGCAGAATCACTGAACTTGCCAGTTCCCTTCAGAACAGTTTTCTAGAATCCTTATTTCTTCTCTGGGACAGAGGAGAAAAGAATGAGTGGAGTTTCTTTGGCAAGATAAAAAACCCCATGATTAACTTGTGTTCTCTGAATCATGAGTGTGAGTGATATTAAATGCAGACTGTTAGCAGGAAGATGAATGTAGTAACAAAACATCTTTGGGGACAAGAAACCACTGACAAGCACTGGAATGCCTTGTGGTAAATACATCCCTTCTGAATGCATCATCATCAGAGGATTTATTCCAGGTCTGTGTCATGCTGCCATAACCCTGCAGTAGCTTTCAAGAACTTATAAAACATATGAGCAAACTAGGTGAAGGCAGCAAATAAAAATAAAATACTTTCCTTTTCCAAAGGTCTTTGATCCTAAAGCTCACAAGGAACACAATTATATCATATTTAAGCAAGAAACAATTTTGATTAGTGCCCAGTAAGATTTTCTAAAATTCCTAGTATAGACACCACATTCTTCTGAAAGTGCCATTAGGTACAGAAGCATCTGCATCCTAAGTTACCTAAATATCCTTTTAAAAAACAATACAAGTACATAGATGCTACACTAAATTTAAGCTGCCTTACAGGTTTCAGTTTAATAGAAATAAAAGGCATTTTCAATTCCCACATGAGATTTTTAACTGAATTACCATACTTACGAGCTTTTTGCATGCAGAAAGGGATTCAAACAAATAGCCTTACAGAGCACTCAACTTATATCCACAAACATGAAAAGGTCACTGCTGCCCCTCATCTGCCCTAAGGAACTGCTTTCCATATTCTTCACCATATTTCCCAGTGTCCTTGAAGTACTTGTCCCCTGTCTAGTTTCATTGTTGAAGTCCCTGCCAGCTGTGGATAGTGCAGTGTCCTACCGTGTTCTCTGCAACACTGCCATCCTTGGAGGTACTGCCCATCTCAATCTAACAGTAGCTGGTGATTTAGTGGTTTGCAGATCTCATGGCATGCAGACAGAGTGAATTCTGCTGCCACACTAAACTTCCTTTGGACTGCAGCCTGGATCTACCTTCATCTTCTTATAACTGAATATGCCAGCACTGCCTTTTAAAACTAATATACCACTCTCCATTATGTCAAATTTCAGTGTCATAGTTGCTTTTTTACTGTATTCTACCATCTCTTTTTCTGGAGAAGTCAACACATAGGTGTCAACTCCAGTCCAGCCACTGTGCTGGGAGCTTTGAAGCTGAATAAAACATGCCTCAAATCAAGACTGCATTTAACTAGAAAGAGGCTGAGATGATTAAAGTGGATAAGAAAGATGTATTAAGATAGTCTTTGTTATTTAATATTTCCTAGGGGCCCATGTTGCAGATAGCAAGGACTTGCTACTGATGGTGGAAATGAGCCATGGCAAATTTTTAACGTGCTTTGTTATACTTTAATAGTAAAAGCCATTAAACTATAAAAATGTAACAATGCTCATAAAAACTTGACACTCCTCACTAAAGACAGGATGCTGGAAGCTGCCTCTGCTGCAGAGCAACCCTGCTGAGCCTTTACTAGGCCTCTGGCTCCCTGCTCTGGGACATTGTGGCACCATGGCTGCTTTCAGCTCCTATGGAAGGAGCCTGACCCACCAAAAACACAAAGTAGAAGCTTAGAGCTTTGTTTGACTACAAACTTTTACTGTCTGCTGCAGCCCTTTCCAATTTCAGAATACATTGCTTCATTGCTTTACATCTGTCTCACTGAGCAGAACCACAGAGGTTAGACCTTGAAGCTGGAAGCCTATTGCTGCCTTTCCCCATCTTGGTACTTTATTAGCTAATGCCTGCTTCTCTAGAGGGGCTCTGGGAGACACTAGGATGCTCATAATAAAGGTCTAGAATATATCTTCTAACCTATGCAGGTTGTGCTATATCACCTTAGGATCAGAATGCCATACAAGGGTATCCTGAGCAACAGAGTTCAAATATGTCTTCCATTAGTCTTTAAAATACTTTTTAAAAAATATTAATAAAGAAAATAAATTATTTTTCTGGGTATAGAACTTTCTTATTTGTTGGCAGTTCCTCTATAAAATAAACAAAGAGAAAAACCAAGTTACTACATGTGATCTTTTCTTTTCTTAAAAGAAATTGTGTCACCCCTTGAAAATGCATCTAGCAAAAACTGATGAGGGCTTCAGTAGCTCTTCATTAAGCAGAGTTCTTTCTATTGTTTGAAATGGCACTGAAGGAGCCTCCATCTCCTGAAATCTCCTGAAGGTTATGTGCTGCTGAACAACTGCAGCTAATACTTTATGGAATGATTTTGAACTAACCAGGCAAATCTGATACCTGTCTGATGGGAAGGTGTAAGGAAAGGGTCCATAAGATTGTCACTCACAATCAGAAATTACTTATATAATATTTTAAACAAAGTATTTGATTTACTTTAGAAGTTTTGAGGTCCCTTCTTTCCATGCAAGTAATTTTTTAGAATTCTTTAGAATTCTTTAGAATTCTTTAGAATCCTTCTGAAGAACCTCATGATGAAAGGTCAAGCCAGTTAAAGATCTGATATCAGATTTAACATTTTATTTGATCAGCAGAGCTGCTGATATCTTTTTAAAATAACATGGTGATAACGCTGCACCAGGAGATACAAATATTACTGAAAGTCTAGAATTTACAAAGTACTTAATGCGATTCTGTTGGGCACAATCACACCACACATGAAGTGTCTATACTTGCTCTTGCTACCATCTTATTACAGTAAGAAATGCTGAAATGGGAATTTACTTTGCAAAGTCACTTTTTTGCAAACAGCTTTGTCAAGGTTCACTACCCGGACTGGTATGTATCACCAAATCCAAGGCTGGCTAAGACTAGTTTTCTCCATTTTCAAATGATACAGAAGAAATAGGGCTGGACAGGTTATCAATTCCATGTTCCTGTCCCACAGAAGGCTCAATTTTACCTCACCCTTCATGACAGAAGTTTATCTTTCATGCTCATGAAAAGCTCCAGCCCCTTAGAGCACACATCTCTTCTAGCGCTTCAGGGTCTTTCAGGGAAAAGGTTCCATAAATCTTCTCAGTGATAGGAAATTAGCATATTTGGCTCAGATACTCCATGCTGCTCCTGCAAACATTGTATTTATGAAATTTCACAGTCATTGTGTTCTTATGAATGTGATAAAATTTGGAATATAGGACCAAAAAAACACAAAAAAAATGCTGAATACTATTAAGTATTCAGTGCATGAGGTATTTTCATCCTAGCTTTCCCCCCTAAAAAGCAGCAATTTCAACTAAAATAACTTGTTCCCTGCATTTCTTATTTTTGGACATTAGAGATTTTAAAAAAATGAAAAACATATAAAATATATAATGGGTTATATGCCTATACTTGTTAGGAATTGAGAGGTTATACCTATCTGAAAATCATATTGATATGACTAGATATGATATTAGCATGTGTTAATAAAGTATGCCCTACCCATCCCCACAAGGCATGCAGTACTGTTAGCTTACAGAAATTTACTGGTGCTGGTGTACAAAGTGGAAATAAATATTTGATGTGGAAATCATTAGCATGTAAAGAAGCATGAATATACAATGCCATTATGGATGAAAAAATGAATTAGCATACCATTAGATCAGTGTCCTTTCAATCTAATACTGACTCACCCACCAATTACTGATGGCAGAATTTGAAGTATCTTTTTGCTCCTTTTTTCCCACTGCTGTCCTGATAATCAAAAAATTTACATTACAAGAATAAATTTTCAGAGTCAAAATTTGTTGAAATCATATGCAATTATACCTTTCAGTACTGAAAAAATATCTATTGTTAGCATCATGATTCTTCTGCTACAATATTTATCTACAAACTTTTAAAATAAATTTCCTACAAATTAATTTCAAGTGAGTCTTACAGAATTTCTGGTATGTCTTCTTTCTGTGGAAAAAAAAAAAAAATCCCTCTGCATAGAGTTTGGGGGAAGAGCTGGGCAAGAGTTTTTATAATTTCCTTCCTACAGATAGTGTCTTAAAGGTGTATTCAACCCAAAACATCCTATGATTCTAGGATAGATGGTTTTAGATTCATATAAGAAATCTGCCAAGAATAGGCCTTATTTTATATCTATATACACCTATGATCAATGGGGGTAAAGGGCAACAAAATTTACAACTGAGACTATCATAGATTAGGTGCCACTAAATGCCAAGAACTAGTACTATAACTTACTTAAAATGATATTACTATTTTTCTCCACTCCAATACTTCAAGCTGTTCTAATTGTCATCTTCCTAATAGTTGGAGAGTTATATAATGTTAATGAAAAGTTAGTGTGAGCTTGATGAACAAAGCATCTTATTTCAAAGCTTAATTTTTCAATTTACAGGGAATGAGAATTTTGGTGGAGTTTCAACTGATGATTTCTGTGGTTTCTAGTCTGGCATGCTCCCTTTCTAAGCAAGCTGAGATCAATCATAGCAAGAATTTAACAACTGACAGAGCCAAATTCATCTTGGATACAACTCCAAAGTTAATATAGTGACATTAAATTTTGGTCCACAACTTAGTATAACAGAAAAACAGAAAACATCTCCCTAGTATTCTTTTACAACAAACAAAATACCCACATGAACCCAAACAACATAGCAGTGATCTGTAGAGTCAGTTTCACTCAATGTGTGAATTCTGTTTATGGAAATCAGAACAAAAACACCACTTTAAGTTCTGACATTCCTTCTGTGTTCATTGTTGGGGTTTTTAAGCATATTGATTATAATATGGGATGATAGTCCAAATAACTTTTTCAAATGAGACAGCTAAGGCCCAGTCCTCAAGAAGTAGTGTTCTGCACTCATCCAGTCATGTACATTTCTTCTGGAGACTGCAGGGATTTTCTCAGCAAAAGGTGAGAGGTGTTGGTTTCTCCCCTCAAAAATGCTAAATATAAGAAATGAGAGACAGGTAGATCAAGGAAATATGAAAAAAAAAAAAGGTCTCTATCTGGAGAACCAAATTCTTCTGCATTGTTGAATTACCTGAAGAGGAAGGTAATTGCTTACAAGGGAAACAAGAGAAGAGGCTTCATGGATTCAGAAGCAAGGCAGACAGAGAAAATAGGTCTCATTAGACCCACAAATATGGCTGAAAAAATTTTACAAAACCATCTTGCAGCCTGCCTATGCTAGTTATCTAATACAAAATACTACCTTTAACCTCAGATCTTGCCTTGATTCAAACCATCATGGCCACTCAGAGCAAAACCACAAAAGTATCCTGTACTCCTGTAAAAACAGTCTGATATTAAAAAAAAAAAAATCTAAGGGGACTGTTGGAATCATGGTGAAAATAACACGTGCAGCATTTACTCTTTTGCCGGGAACTGTGTGTTTCCTGCAGAAGTGTTTTGGTTTGTTTTTTTTTTTTTTTAAAAAACCCACATGCCTGGAAACCAGTCAAAACTCTCAATCACTTGTCATCTGTCTTGAAGAAGACATCTTTACATTCCAAGCACCTGCCCAGGGAGACAAGACACCCAAAAATGTGTGTCTTGCAGTATTTGGAGGATTGAGAGAAAAATGACAGCATGGATCTACACAACTGCAATAGCAAGAACACACATTCTCATGTGTCGGATGGTGGAACAAAGACCTTGTAGACAAGTAGAACTAGGAAAGAAAATGTTCTGGCATCTCATATAGATTGGGAGGAGTTTAAAATTCGATATAGATTTAGAGTATCTGAGTGAAATACAGATGCTTGGCAAGTTTTTACCAGGAGGAAAATCACAACATACCTGTCATTTTTAGTATTAAATTTTATTTTTTATTAGTAGAATCCTTGCCATTAATAAAACTACAGGATTTTTAGGAACTAGGGTTCTCCAGGAGATAATTTCATTCTTCACACTATCTCTGGGCAGAATCAGCTCCACATAAATATCTGCAGCATCTTCTGTCCCAGAGTATTTCATACTTTGCAAACTTAAACTAATATTCAGTTACACCTGTGGAAAGGACACCACTGATCTGAGTCAGGCTTACACTCATAGTTGCTTTTCTTCATTATTGCAGTGTTGCCTCTTGTGGGAAGAGCATGTAAAACACTTATTCTTGCAAAGAAATCATACTGCTGTTCAAAGAAAAAAGAAGCTGAATTTACAGCTGCAGGGCAACCAAACCAAACAAATTTGACATAAAAATAACATGTAAACCTTAAATGTTAATGAAAATATAATTCTTGTGAGTTCTCTATTGCTGCCAATTAAGAAAGCATGGATCCGGAATACAGCTGGTTTAGCTCAGGGAGACTTGTGAGCACCAAGGACTCTCTGGGACAGGTTCTCCCACAAGCGCATGCTGGCAGCTGCTCAGCCAAGGCTATCACGAGGCTGAGAAGGTTGTGGTTGTTCAAGCTGGAGACAAGGCAGCCTCCCGGCAGAGCTGCTGGCTGGGAACACAGCAGCGGACCATGCGGCCGTCACCCCAAGGGCAGGGCAGTGTCCCAGGGCTGGCACCGCCTTCGGGACACGCCTGTCCCCTGCCGGTCGCCGTGTCCGTGACCCGAGCACCAACTGCGCGAACGCGCCCGTGCGATCGGCACAGCACATCCTCCTCTCGTCTGCGGCGGTACTCGGACCCAGGAAATCCTGGAAACATCCCAACTCAATCTGCAGGAAGATCTTTGCAAAACCAGCTGTGGTCATCAATGGTTGCCAGCTGCTGCCTTTCCCCCACCCTCTTTCCATGGCCTTCAAATTGCACCTGTAAACAGGAGTCTGCAGATGCAGATCACAGCTGGCCATGCCAGCACTGGTGCAGGGGTACAAGAGTACGCTGCAGACTCAGCAAGTCTGTCTACTCCGTAGCCCATTCCCGCTTGTCCTCTTGACAAACACCAGTGTTTAGAGTGGCTCATCAGATATGGATCCTGCCAGAGTGCATCAGGCAGAACTCTGAACGTGTATAGAACACTGACCCCAGTGAGAGTCTTTGCTGCCTAGGAAACAAACTAGCTAAAAAAGGACTGCGAATTCAAAGCCTTACAGATTGTGGGCTGGAACTTAAGGACTAGTGCCTAGAGCTGCTTGAATTATTTCCTTAAAATTGGTTTTAAACATGAAAACAGATTTAAACACCACAACCACCACCCCTTTTCCTCCCAGAAGTTGTCTACTTTTGCTTCAGCCACAATCTGAATGGTCTGATTACCTTCTGCTCTCATTCTCTTGCATGGTCTGTAGCTTCCCTTTCCCATGGAAGAAAGGTATCCCAGGCAGCACAATGGCCAGGCACCTGTGACCCCCTCATTGTAAGAAGAGATCTCAAATAGTAACAACAGCTACTGCAGTTCAGGTGAGCTTGAAGACAGAATAACCAACCTGGACAAACCAGCTTTTCAACAGACATGAGTTACCACTAGAATTTCCACTGGAAAAGTTTCTTCCCTTAATAGGAAAAAAAAAATTTCTTCCTAAATGACTCTACATGGTGGTGCATGGGCCATTGAAAAGTTGAAAGTGCCTGCTGTAAAAAAAAAAAAAAAGAAATTACAAAACAAAACAAAATAAAACAACCTCAAAACATGGTCTTCATTTCAGGTCAGTACTTAGTAACATCACAGACGTACTACTTCTGCAAATACCAGCTGATATCTTTGCACTTGGTAACCTACGCATGGAGAAAATCCTCCCAGAGGGGCTGGTGACTTCTGAGTAGCAACCAAATGGGAAATACTTATCTGATAATACCATCCTCATTACAAGCTAAATGGTGGACCTCAAGATAGAAACACACATCTTTGGTTCCTGAGACTTGAAAAAAAAAACGTGTTCTGAAAGTCTTCCAATATGGAAGAAAAAAATCCTGAACTGTCAGTGAGAAAAAAACCAGAAAAGTGAAAGATACAACATTTTCATTACAGATGGGGATAAGTGATTAATATGCCAATGCTTGGTACATGCCAATTGTGTAAAGAGAAACTGAAACTAACCCCAGACCTCCAAAATGCTAATCATGAGGCTGAATAGTGCTACCATTGCCAGTGAAACTGGAAAGGAAGGTGCTTTCTACTTCACATAACCACCCTCATGGAGCAAAGTTCATCCTCTGCACTGATAGAGATTTTTTGTAGCCAATGAAAAGCCACGTACACCACTAGAGCAAGAGCATATGAGCAATTTTGGACATCTACAGTAGGGTGGGACAAATTACACTTCATCTGTGCATCCTAATTCCTTAGTTTCTGGAAGGATGATCATTGATAGTGTAGTAGGATGTGAACAGAGCCATTTTTTGCTTCTTAGAAAGACAGAAAAAATCAACTTTTGTCACTAAGGATGAAGGATGGGGAGCTTGTCAGGGGGAAAGTTTACTCTTGTAACAGACTGGAATATGTGAGATCATGGATCCAGACTGGAAATCCAAGGTGAGAGGTTGTTCTGATGGGATGGACTGAAAGAATTAGTGATGCTTCTTAAGAGGAAAATTTTTCACTGCCTGGTATAGCAAACTCTTCTCTCAACATTAAGAGCCTTCCAGAGCTCTGGATCATCTCTGAGCATTCTGCTTCCTCTAATATCTAAACACCATTATGTCTTTGTTCTTTCTGGGGTATTAAAATAATTTCACTATTGTTTAGGAAAACTGAACACAAAAGCTCATTTTACTGACCATACATCATTGACCATATAACATCCTTGTCAGACCATGTGATTTTGGAAGGAATGTGAAAAGGCTTTGTAGAGTTCTGCCACCAAATTCTAGGAGCACCTGCAGACCACTTCATTTGACTCAGTTAACTTCTAATTAATAAGTTATTTAGTTAAGGAATGGTCTTAGCTAATTGTGTAGCATTACACATAGTGAGGTATTTTTCTGAGTGAAAAATGAATGAGCTGCTAGTAACCAGAAATTGGACTGAAGCCCAAATTTAGTAATAATTTATGTTTCATTAACTTCCCTAGAGTTTTAAGCTTTATTATCCCTGCTACTGATTTTATTATTAAAAATACAAGAGTCAGGCAAAATTATTTTAATATACATAGATATAATCCTAAAGAGAGTTAATAATTTATCTTAGAGTAGAACAAAAATAGTAGATACTACTCCTGGTGTTCTATATCCCCTTTTGTGTATTTCCTGTGTATTTCCTACAACAAAACTCAAGCACAAGTCACAATAGTTCCTTTGTACAGATATCACTAATTCCATAAGAAAACATTATTTTGTTTCTTTTTCACATATAAACTGTTATTAAGGGTATGTAACATTATTTAGATCCCAATGATTTTAGTAGGAAACTTAACTCTCCAGTTTAAAATCTTGAATGCATTGTTCAACTATAACAAGACTTTCTTCAAGTCCTGGCTTGCAAAGCTTTGACTTAAGCTATTTAAGAAGAAAAAGGGAAGAAGAAAAGGAAAAAAAAAAAAAAAAAGAAAAGAAGAAAAAAAAAGACAAAAAGAAAAAAGACTCTACTTGGCAAGAGCTTTAATTAGCAGAAATTTCCACGCTAGGAATATTATTCTGCATGAGCAGAAATTGCATAGCTCTTGCCTCTAGATGCCTTAGAGATGCCATTGATTGGCCATATTCAGAACAGGGGAATTATGTGACCCAGTGCTAATTTGAATTCCTTTACCAAACACATTTTTATTTCATCATCTCAGCTGCATAAAAGAGTCAAAGTACCAGAGCTTTAAAGACTTTGAATTCCTGCTGTTCTGCAATAAAATAAGGCAAGAAATATTAGCCATCCCTGGTTGATTCCTCAATTCTTTCCCAACAATGTCAAAGTATCAGTGTCCTACAGGTTTTAGTGCAGGTTAAAGACTGATACAAAGTGTATGCCTGAATAGAAGTTTGGAGTGAGTTAAGGAGAGGGAGAACATTTTAATGGGACATTGGTCCAAAATAGCCCAGCTTGTTTCTACCTCCTGCTGCCTCTTCCTCCTTTTCACAGGACCTTGATTGTATAGAAACAGTACAGACAAAAACCACAAACAACAAAAGGTTCGCTCACACCCCCAGTGGAGGTCATGAGCATGCTACCATGGAGAAAAAAAAAAAAGCATCAAAGGGTAGTTTGGCTTACTTATAAGCAAAGATTAATTAATAGGAGGTTTGATACTTTAGCAATGTACATTTGGGCAAATTTGTATTTGCAAATTGTTTGTTTCGCACATTCAAAGGGCATAGAGCAATGAGGCCTGGTGCTAATTTTAAAAATGAATCAAACCTTTCTTTACCATGATCCAAAAACTACAAACTTGTGGTTCAGAGGCTTTCAATAGTATCTGCTCAGAATTGACACTCCAAGGTTTTAAAAAAAAAAGCACAAAAGAGTTGTGTTATACACAGCAACAGTAGCTTTTTCCAACAATTTTTCAATTATTGCATTGTATACTCTCCAAGAAAAGTAACTGCCTTGGCTATTAAAGAAAAAGCTTTTTAAAAGGAGGGCAGATTTCGCTTAAAATATACCCCTCTCCTTATAAGTTGTCTTTAAAACTGCTATTCATTACACCAGCATTTATACCCGCTGGATGACTATGATTCAGAACTACCTGTGTCACATGATGAATAAGTGCAACATGCACCATTCACTTTCAAATCACCCCCTCCGACCTAAGCCATGTAAATCCTTCAGAAATTCACACCACTATTCTCCTCCTCCAAATCACACACAGAAATAGTCCAATGACGAAAGTTTATCAATGCACAGCCCCTTTAACCCCGACCATTTAAGTATCTGCTTGGAATTATCAGTGACCCTTGCTGCACTCCTGGCTAGCTCACCCTGGGTCTACGTACTCTCTAGAGTACGAAACCACAGGGACTTCTCTTTTCTCCGGGGTCCTTGAAATAAACATCATTCACAGCGCTACCTTTACAAGACTGTCTGTTCTGCCAGCAAACACGAAACAGCAAGGACTCTTCCACTTTCGGCACATATATGCGCACCCTTCCCTTGTCATGCTGTCCCTGCCATCCACTCACCCTTCCGTCCCCTCACCGCTTGCCCGCCCTGATTGGTATCATTGCTTCTATCTTTCAGAAATTATTTTCAAGCCCGCCCCCGCCTCCCGCAGGCAGCCAAGGTGCCGTCCTGCCGCAACGCTGGATGCCGCAGCGGCGGCGGTGACATGTGTCTCTCATCAGCAGCTGGGCGCTAATTCATTTAGATTCTTCTCCCGCTACGCTTTAAGGAGCGGGGAAGCCCCACGCTGGAGAAATGCAGCGTCCCCTCCCTCCCGCAGTCCCCCCGCACCCGGACCCCTGGAGCTGCCCCCGCTCCGCCGCCCCCGGCCCGCAGCTCCTCGCCCCCGGGCCCGGGGATTGGCCCGGCGGAGGCGGCATCAGCGGCGGGGGCCGCCCCCACCCTCCCTCCTCCTCCCTGGCCCCGCCGCCCCTCGCCCCGGTGCGGCAGGGCCAACCGGGAGACCCAGACGCAGGCAGCGACCCAGCCGCCGCCGCTCCGCGCCCGGCCGCCCGCCGCAGCATCCCCGATGGCCGCCCGCCTGACCTGCTGCCTCCTGCTGTGGGCCCTGGGCCATGGGGCTGCCGCTCGCCCGCGGGGCAGGGCGCCAGCAGCGCGCCCGCCTGCCCCGTCCAGCCGCCGGCCGAGCCGCACTCGTCCGCCCCCGGCCGCGACCCCCGCGGCGGCTCTTCGCCGCCCCCTGGGCTGGGCAGTATCGCTCAGGACATGGTAGCTGTCCACATGCTTAAGCTCTACGAGAAGTACAACCGGGAAGGGAGCCGGCCCGGCGACGGCAACACGGTCCGCAGCTTCAAAGCCAGGCCGGGTAAGACGGGCCGAGCGCGGGAGGCACCGCTGGAGCCCCCTCGCTCCTCTTTCGCTTTAAAGTGACGGGTTTGCGTCGAGGTTGTCACTGACTGCGCGGGGCGTCCCTCTGGGTGAATGCTGGGGGGTCCCCTGCTGCCTACACGGACAGGGTGTCGCCCCTCGCTTTGCGGACGGCTTCCCACCTTCCCTGGCTCCCTTCCCCTCCCGGAGAGTATCTCCCTTGGTAAAGTCTCCATTGCTGTGGATGCAAACCAGAGGCAAAAGAAGCGCCGTTCCCAGCGCACATCGCACTGGGCCAAAAGATCTTTTTAGAAAAACTTGGAGCATAAACCTCGCAGCGAGTGCTCCAGGCATTGGTCCTCTCCCCGGTTGTTCCCGCAGCCTCAGAAGTTCGTGCTAGGAAGAGTGCCGCCTACAGGACCACCTAAAACTGCTCGGCATCTTAAATTCCTTGCACTGCCTAAACTTGAGAAGACAGATACCAGACATCCCTCTCCCCAGTTTTACTTGGCTTGATTATGAGGGTGGAGAAATATATGTATTGTGTCAAAATTACACTTTCATTATCCCAATATTACGTCAAATAATAAAAAGGAGGTTTGCCTAGTTAATAGTCTATACATTTGTTATCCTTTGCTAAGGAAAAGCAAACTCTCTTCCTGGAAAACACCTTCCTTCTTTGGTTAACAGTTACAGACTGTAACTAAGATCTTACTTGTTAAAATAAGAACTGTATCAGCTTCCAGAATCTAGTTACTACCTTGTCAGAAATATTCATTATCCTAGTTAGACAAATTTGATGGATTGAAACTCACAAAAGCAAATTTTGCATTAATCTATTTCTCCTCCACTGAAGTCTCATGTATAGAGTACAATGCAGCATAAAGTATTTTAGGGAATGCTTACTATATTATTGCAAAATAATTCATATTCTCATGTGCACACCAATTTAATTTCTATCCTATGTCAACTGTAATACTAAAAAGTAATCACATTCAAGGAGGCGCAAACTCCATGGAAGAGTAAATGGCTTATGAAAATGTCTAAAAATCTAGGAGTTATGATGTAAAACATCATAACATTTGGGAGAAAAATAAATTTTCATGCTCTAGACCATTAGCTAGCAGTTGCTATAACAGGGGTTAGGAAGAAACTTCCACTGTGGAGGGTTTTTCATGACATCCTGTTAACACTTTTATTTTTCTGTGAATTGAGCAGCTAATACTGGCTGTCACCCAAATAAGGCCCCAGACTACAAGAGGGATTTGGGGACAGGCAAGAATTGCACTGTATTCTTTTTCTTAATTTTTCAAATAATCAGATGCACATACTACTTGCATCAAAGTAGTCTAAGTTGTAATTCTGATTTAAATCAATAAAATAGCAGCATTTTCTACCCACAGATAGACTGTGCTGACCAAATACAAATTAATATTATTTCGCTCTTTTGTCCGATCATGCAACCAAGACAGAGGCCTGAAATTAACTTGGCTGTCCCTGCAATGGAAATAAGGCATATCTATGTCCAAAACTGTCTCCTGTGTCTTATCTGTGTACTGCCTCTACTGGATTCCATCTTTCCCAATAACATGGAATGAAAGCAGAAGCTCTTCTGCACTGTTCCTTTGAACTGTGTTCATCAAGCTAGTGATAACACTCTAAAATGTACCCTAGAATGATGCAAGATGAGGCAGGAGAGAAGAACCCTATCTTTCACCATGTTTACATTCGCAAAGAAATTCTAATATTTCCTTCTGAAAGAGGAAATTGGCACATTTTTCTAGCAAGACATGCAACATCCATTCTTCATAAAATAATAATTGCAGTCCTATTGAAATAAGGAAAACAGACTACACACACAATAATTTTCATTATCCCAAGCAATGGACTTACTTCTTTTATCATACACCTTTCAGAAAGTCTGTAACTGTCTGTTCCTGCAGTGCTTTTTAAAGCTGTTTGTTAGGTGACACTCAAGCATCAGGGTTACTTACAGTTGTCAAGATGAGGGCTTCAGAGGTACAAAATGTTGGTCCAGACATTTGTCCTTTTTCATATGCATTATTGAGTTCTCCTCAACCACCCAATTGTATTGCTATCCTACTTGCTTTTTAGAGGTATGGTGGTATTGACTGAGCTATGGAATGTGCAATATTTTTCCATACTCAGTGTGAGGCACTTGAAATATAAATGCATGTGCTGTTTGCATGTAGCCCAAATGCAACATTTTGTTTGTTTGTTTGTTCCTCTAGCACTACTTGCCCCTTCAGAAAGAGTACTTCACAAACATCTGATCACCTCCTCTCAGCTCACCTCTACATGTGTTCACAAGGGTTCCTTTTGTTTTTTATAAGGAGCTGAGACACGGTCTAAGAACTAATTTCTCAAGTTTCTTATTTCTTTAGGTTCTTTCCAATTTTCAGGGAACTTTGTAGCTTTAGAAAACAGCACCAACTGGCTGAAGTTAACTAAGTCATAATTGGTTTGCGATCAAATGTGAAATATTAACTTATTATCCAACTTCACCTAAATTGCTCAGATTGCGGGCAATTAATCTTCATGGTAGCAATTTACTGCCTAACCATGAAACTTCCTCACAAATGGACTTTTGCAGCTCAGACTCATTCCCTGAACACGATGCATCCTCTGTGCTAAACAAAGCAAAGGCCTTAATGAATAGTAGAAAATAGAAAACATTTAATTAAGACTGTATCATAATGCATATGTGCAAGAAAACCAAATCAAGACTGACAATGCATGGTTGACAAGTTGGTAAATGCCTGAGTGAAGGTATGCAATATGGAAATATAACTATGCTCCATCCAAATCCAAAATCATCTAAATTCCTAAAAAGACTGTGCTTCCTGGCTTCTGGCTTTTCAGCAGCTGCAGATTCATAGATTCTTACTCTGTTTTCAAAATAATTTTGTCTTTTAAGGGTTTGTTTCCTTCTAGAGTACAGAATTATTTTAGATGAATCTATCATTACAAGTTACCTTCCCTTCTGAAACCCTGAGACACTGGTGTTTGAAATGTCTTTATCCCAACATAACAGCAGTAACTACAGAGCTGATGGTGCTTGGAGCATTCTACTACTAAAAGAAATATTTGAAAATTCAACTGTACACAGCTCGGTTGGAGAGAACCAGTAGATAGACTTCTTTTTGGAAACATATGCCTTCTGAAATGAACATGCAAGAATAAAGCCTGGTGTTCTAAAGGAAGTATTACAATTATAATATACTATAATATAAATATAATATACTCTCTTCCTTGGCCTGAGAAACCATCTAAGTAGCTTTGTGAAATTTCTGTGCTTCAAAGACTTGAATAAAATCTAAACCTTTAAGTTTTTCATAGTATGAGCACATATATATATGACTAGTGTTGAGTAAAAGTTTATTAATAGGAATACTGTCCTGAACTGACAGAAACAAATAGGTTCTTATCACCTATCACATCATCAGTGCAAGCTGTTCCACTTCACTGTATCAGGAAAAAATTACAGGTGGTGTAAATGGAAATTGCATACTTGAACATCTGTACTCCAAGACTGCCTGTGTGGGTTTGGGATTAATGCTAATCTGCTGTTGTCCAAATCCTGGTTCTATTCAGCATTAAGTGGGAGATAGCAACCACCAATTTAGTAAGGTGCAGCACCATTGATTTCTCTCTTTCAAATGAAACTGTGCTTTAAAGGAAGGATGTTCCAAAGGTAGCAGTTAACAGTACTGCCTTTCTGTTGTCGCAAAAAATTTCTGTGCCTCATCATCCCTAGTGCACTGAAAAACAAACCTAAGTGTTTCTGGGAAGTCTGGCTGTTGCATTTGTTGTGTTTTGTTTTGTTTGGGGTTGTTTTTATTTCCTCCTGCCAGAGAATTTTCAGGTGTGTCAAACAGGCTGCCATAGGGTTGGTCTGCTTAGGTTAATTAAAGATGCAAACTTACCAGCTGTAATCCTTTGATGCATTCTAAACAGTGTGAGCTTGGGAGAACAGGAATCACTTCTTGGTTCTGCCACCACTTTTCCATATACTTGAGCTAGTAAAAAAAACAAAGGCAACTTTTCACAATGATAAACTATTAAGGCATTGTCTTTTTATGCTGGGATGGAATTACATTTTAACACAGTAAGAGAGGTTTCTATTGTTTAAATAAACTCGCTGTAAGCAGTTAGTGTAAAATTGCTTATCTTCCTCGAAAGAAGGTTAAAAGACATAAGCTGAACACAGACTGTTCAACTAGCTAAAAAGAAGCTGTTTGAAAAGGGTTTGAATTTTAAGTCAGCTCCTGTTCAATAGCATTTGTCACTAACTTTGCACAGATCTAAACACAAGCCTTAGAAACCAAGTGTGTTTTTACAGTGCTTTAAACAAAGCTCCTACATGATGTTTACTGGAAAGGAGGATTGCTCAGAGCAGTGATGATCCCCAAAATGTGTTACACTGCTTACTGTCAAGCCCCCTTGTGAAATGTCTCATGCACTATTTGCAGATGATGAGCTGCTGCCCACAGAGTTAGCACCCAGACATCTTTCAGGAATCTGCAGTCAGCTTTAGATTAGACAATCTTGAATATTCACCGTAAACATCGTTTCTGCTTGTACTGGTTTCAGCAAGTTGTTTCTTTGAGCTCTGCCATGGGTAAACTTGACAACTTCTCTGAGCCTGACTGTTATAAATTAAATACAATCAAGGATTGCTTTTCTTGCCTGCCTAAAATGAAAGACAGTCACAGGAACTAAGAATCTCTGGAAATAATTTTACCCCTCGTGTGTACAAAAGATGCCCAGTATGTTGGACACTCTCAATGTTTCTGTAATATTGCTATTAAATAGTTTAGTTTTTTTCCTCCTCTTATTCATCATAATTTTAAGCTGAAGTGACAAGCTCATTATACTAAATAATTTGATGTAAGTGAAAAGTAAAATTTGTTAATTCACTTAAATGGAAATAAGCTTTGACTGCCATTTTTGGTCTCAGATATCTATCCATGTTTTCCTTGCTCTCTTGTAGAATTCTTGGCCCAGAAACCCTTGTACTGCTTCAATCTGACATCCATGCAGGATTCAGAAATGATCCTTGCTGCCACTTTTCACTTCTATGCTGATAAACGGCCTCGGCACCGGGAAGTGTTTTGTAAACGGTCCAAGAACTCATCCTGCCGCCTCCTTCACCTGCCTCCAGTCCTACGGCTCAACCTAGTTTTCCAAAGCATTCACCAGAATTCTGCCTATGGACTAGTGAAAGGAAACTTCACTGTGCTTCTTCAAAGGCGAGGGGCTTGGCATGTAAAGGACATTTCACATATCGTAAAAGAATCAAAACGAGCTGGAGAGCTCATTCTCTGTGCTGAGCTTGATTCTGGGGAGAAATACCAGGGCTTCCCCGAACAGGCTGCCAGCCATTTACCTTATATACTGGTTTATGCCAATGATCTTGCAATCTCTGAACCTAACAGTGTGGCAGGCACCCTACAACGTTATGATCCATTCCCTACCAATGATGGGGACCCAAATCTGTCCCCTAATGCTTCTACTGATACTCGAGTTAGGAGGGATACCTACCTCACTAGCTCTATTCAGAACAACGAGTTGCCAGAAGTAGATTATAACAACAATAAATACAACAAACATGACATATGGGAGAATGCCTACAGATCCTTGAAACCAAAAGCCTCTCGCAAAGATCGAAGGAGAAAAGGGCAGGAAAATACAGAAACACTTAAAAAGTCTCAGGTACTAAATTTTGATGAGAAAACAATGAAGAAAGCAAGGCGAAAACAATGGAATGAGCCAAGGATTTGTTCAAGAAGATACATGAAAGTTGACTTTGCTGATATTGGCTGGAATGAATGGATCATATCTCCCAAATCATTTGATGCCTACTACTGTGCAGGTGCATGTGAATTTCCAATGCCCAAGGTAGTATGCCTTTTTATTCTTGTCAGCTTGCAAACAGTAGGCCTCCTGTTCTGCTTATCCAACTAGTTCTTTAGTTAAAATTTCCTTTAGATTTTTGCCTTTTCCATTGTGTTTTGTTGCCTTGACCTAAAGAATTTAAACAATATTGTTTCCATCAACTTAGCCATCAGAGTGCAAAAGGATTCCCAAATTTTCTTCAAATGCAATCTGAAGAATAGGAAAAATATCTCAGGTTTATCTTACAATTTCTCATCTTATATCTTGAAATCATAGCATAAAGACTTTTGTGGCATATGAAAATATGGTTATACATACTAAATCATCTAAATGCTCCATTGTAGTGACAGACGTATGAAGTATTATATGCTAATATTAAACAAGCTACTCTATCAGCATATTTCTGGATTCTACTTGTAATATCTTAGAAGAAAAATGAAGAGTAGTTACACTGAGGTATTTTTAACTTCAGGAAACTGCTTGTCACTTTTGAAAACAGTAATACTGATTAAGATTATATTTTTGTATCTAAATTCTAAATATGTTAAATAATCCTGCTGGAATAAAAAAGTTGATTTACCTTATGTCTGTAGAATGCCTCAAAACTGGCTATAGCACCCTAAAGTAAGCATACTCAATTCCTTCTATAGAAGCAGTGTGAAATTTGCTATTTTTAAGTCCAGGAACAATGGAAATCCGGACTTCATGTTAAGGTGTACAAATCAGACCCTATGTTCTTGTGTAGCTGGCCAATGCTGAACCAGGTGTACATAAACTGATACATGGTCTGACAAAAATTAAAGCTTGCACAGACTCATATACAACTTCACTTTGTTGTTTTAATACAAATTGATAATGCAATATAATCACCATTTAACTTAACCAAAATAAAAGAGAGCCTGGGAATATGGGTCCTTTGCCATAGACGTACAGTCTAATGCACCATTCACACATAACAATGTAAACCCAAAAAAAAAAAAAAAAAAAAAAAGAATCCCCAACCAAACAACAGCCCCACCCTTCAAAAAAGATGCATTTAACACATCTGACTTCTTGTAAGCAAAACAGCATTACACAAAATCTGGTAGGGCCAGAAGAGAGAGGATCCATTTCTAGCTTGTATAGTTACATAAGCTTATATTACTCACTTACTTAATACCTTATCTAGAAATATAATCAAATACTTGATATATAATAAGGATTCCCTTTTACTAGCATCTTGATGCCCAAAAATCAAAATAAGGAAAACAAAAACCCAACTGAAAAAAAAAACAAAAACAAAAAACAAACAAACAAACAAACAAAACAGAGAATCTAAATCACAGATACATAGATTTGGGAATTCTGGGTTTGATACACATTCATTGATTGGGTTTGCTGTGGAAGAGGTCTACTGCTTGTTACCTTTGCCTTTTTAAGAGGGGAAAAAAGAAGCAGACTCAAAAAATTTTTTTAATGATGGTTTCAAAAGGAAGAGAGATAAATATGATTCCCGTCCTGCATGTCATAGAACCTGGTGTGCAGTATATAACTTAGCAGCCAGCATTTAAAACATTAGCACTTCCTCAGTGCCATTATTACTGGGCATTCAATTAATTTTTTCAAGCTTTCTACTTTGGCATATTGGGACAAAGTCAAATGTGAAGCCTAGCCCATGATCATTGAACACTGATGCCAGGTTTCCAGAAGGGCTGGAAAAATTCAGAGCCTAGCTAGACATGGGATAGGTGTGCTGTCTGTCTCTGCTATGGATACAGGGCTCAGGCAACCAGATTCCATACAGAGTACCGGTCTATCATATGCATTTTCCTTTCTAAGCACTCTTGTGCATAGCGTATCCACTTTCAGGCATTAGAAACATAATTAGTGCTGTCTTCAGAGACAGCTGTTCAGTCTAGATAGACTTTGTTCCATGCAGATATTAGAGGCTGCACAGTGGGAGAGGATCCTTGTAGGATCTTCTGCAGGTTCATAGCCAAGAATCCTGTAAATCAGGAAATGGCTGTGAGGGCAATGATGGCTATCCACTGCATGGGGGCAATAAATGCTGTTTCCGTAGTTCAAATAACAGCATGAAATATCACAGGTGGTAGCATCAGTTCAGGAGGTTTTTCATAAAGGCTAAGTTAAGAACTTGATTCTAGAAGCTCTAACTCTTTGAATTTATATACTCTGCAGTTGCTTAAACACACAAAAACTCCTGTCTCTCTTGCTGCCCGCATATGCTGACGTGAACAACGTGGGTAGAAGGTGATTACTACTTCATACAGCAGCTGAGACCACCTCTGTGGGCAATTGTCTGTGGACAATTTTGAAATCTAAAGATGAAGGTGGGCAAGAGAGAGCAAGCTGTTGCTAATTATGCTAACATTAGAGAAAGGCACTGTGCAGGACTGGTCACTTGTTGAGATGTGGCTACAGGGATGCTGTCTTGAAGAGTCAAGGACAAGGAAAACCATTCAGTACCCTGAACATATTATAGATGTAAAGCTGCTGTGAATCCTCACTTGATACTTTTCCCAGCCTTCCAGCCCTTTTTCCTTCTCCTGGTTTGAGGCTAGCCCATGTGAAAAAACCTGGTGATGAAGGCAAAGGGAATCAAAGACCACAGATATGAACTGTTTGTCACGCAGTTATGATCAGAAAGGCTCTGTCAGGTTGTTTGACTAATCTATACTAACTCTTTCCTGTGGATGCTACTTCTGGAGTACTGCCCTTTTAAAAGAGAGTGATTACTCCAGGAAAAAAACTGATTCCAGGTAAGCATACATGAGGAAAAATTCTGTTGGAACATAGGGTTAGTTATTTTGAAAATACTTACAGAAGCAAATTTTCTAAGTCAGATAAGAGGTTAAGAAAACAAAATACAACACCTAGCAACTGAGAACTATGCCCCAGCTTAGGCTTCTTCTCCTGCCATCTGCCTCCAGCATGTAGCAGATACATTCAGGGATATTTTTCTTCAGGCCTCTGGCTGCTGGCTGTGCCACCAGTGCCCTCCTCTGGTATTTATGAAGGTAGCCTAAGGAACACAAAATATCTGTTGGATACATCCAGCTGAGGAAAGCTGGAGGTATGAGGGAACTGTGGCTGTGCTGCATGGCCCTGTGACTCAAACAATGACATATTTGCTTTACTGAGAAACAAAAAACTGCATAATTGCTGTTATTTTCCAAGTTCACCTAGGAAAGTGACTCCTTATACCAAGTCCACCTAGGAAAGGGACTTCTCATAAATGAAGCTATAACTATTTCCTTCTCTGTTCTAGATTGTCCGGCCATCAAATCATGCAACAATTCAGAGCATCGTAAAAGCAGTAGGAATTATTCCTGGCATCCCAGAACCCTGCTGTGTTCCTGACAAAATGAGCTCACTCAGTGTCCTGTTCTTGGATGAGAACAAAAATGTTGTTTTAAAGGTATATCCCAATATGTCAGTTGAAACTTGTGCCTGTCGATAAGTTTGTACAAACACACCTTTAACAAGGCCCACAAATCCTGCCCAACTGCTCTGGGAAGTTGTAAAGGAGAAATGGATCCACTTGTGTTGATGACCCAATGCAAGTCTCCAATTCCTCTACAGAAAGCACATGGAGAGATTAAAACAACGCACGTGCTCGCCTCGAAGGATAGGTCATACTGTCATCATTTGTCTTTCATATTCATCTTCCAGGAATTCAGTACTTCTACAGATACCTTCCTAACCTACCTAGCCAAGATACCTGGTGTTTAGAGAGAAATTTAAGTGCAAAGTTTTCCATAATCAAAGGACTAAAATATGCTTTTATATGTTATTTTCAGACTATTTTATCTCTTCAGTTAACCAAGAAGATGGGAAATGAACTTGCAAAGTCAGGCTTATTTTAGAATATCACTTTTGTACACAAATCAAAGTTTTTTACCTAAAACACTCATACTCTTAATATGTATATTTATACTGAAAAATGCTGTAATAAAGGGCTTAAAATGTATATTTTCTTCAGGATGCAAGTATAGTTCATTGCATAAGTTTTCATTTAAACGATATGTTAATATAGTCATTTTTTGTTACCCTTCCTTAATATATAATTTCTTCCACAAAAGACATGTAATATCCCACATTTTTGGTTTGCTGGATAATTTCAGGTTGTTAAAGATATTCTCTGAGTAACATATACAATATAGTAATATGTTGAAATACTAAAAATAAAATAACCAAGATTTATATTTTTGTAAATTATGCTACATATCCTCTAGATTGTTACATGCTTTTAACAAAAGCTAATAAATTAAAGGTGCAGTAGTATCTAAAAATATTTGATTGTCTTTCTATAAATGCACTCTCTTACATTCTGTTAATTAGATGGAAACTTGTAAATACATGTTAAGCTTGTCATAATGCCCTTCAATAGATTAAAGACAGAAGAAAATACTATGATCATCCAGACCGACCTCCTGCATAGCACAGATCAAAGAACCTTGATCAGCAGTTTCTGCACCATGCATTATGGAACTTCTGTTTTAAGCTTGGGAATATCTTTGAAAAACATGCATAAATTTGGCTTTAAAGATTTCATGTGATAGAATATCTCTACTGAACTACAAGTAGTTGTTCCAAAAGTTAGTGCTCTTTATTCATATGCAGTGGCTTAATCTGAGACTGAATTTGATGAGCTTTAGCTTCAATTCAATGGATCTTACTATAACCTATTTCATTAGATCCCTTTTATCTATTATCCAAAATACTTTCACTGTGTATTTTTAGTATAGAGAGTAGGGTCAAGTTACATTTTGGCAAAGACTTAAATAGCTTGATTTCTTATTCTAAGTCTTAAAAAAATTTCTCACAGCTTTCTTCTGAACTCTTTCCAGAACTTTCATTAACTTTCTTTTCAAGCAATGAACATCAAAATAGGAAACATTTGGCAGTGGTTCCATTGGAAGTCCTTATAGATATAAAGTCTCTTCATCCCTCCAACTCCTACACAATCCCCTGTTGATATGTTTATGGTAGCCTTTTACCTGCAGCAGTCTTTTAAGAGCTGTGTTCCCATCATGGTGTCTGTCAATCCTCTCAGTGTCCCAATGTTCTAGGACACACTTGCCACATATTTCATATTCACCCACCTGCTGTACAATAGCATAAAAGAGTGTGGAAGAAACATCTGAAGACTGTAAGGTAGCACAGATTATAAGATATGGAGTGCTTCTTCCTCAAGAAATAGTCTAACCTTAGGCACTACCTTATCCTATTAAGAGTTGCTTTGTTTAAGGGAAGGATACTATATGCACTTCCTTCTGATGAAGAAATAACTGGAAAGCTCCAATCCTACTAAAGTTCTAGGTATCTTCTGCCTCCAATTTTCTATGATTAGGGGCAGATTCTCAGATAACAGAGGTATGTAAATGTGGTACTTCCTGCTAACATACATAAAAGCAAGATTCAGCACGCTTAGGAGGGTTTGCAATGTTACTCTCACAGCAGTTCTTGCTAATTCCTCCTAGAAAGCTCTGATTAAGAAGAAAATAGTTCTATGGCGCCCTATAGTGACTACCAGTTATGCCTGACAAAAGATCACTGATAAAGTTTTCTTCTCCCAAAGTACTTTTGTACTTTGTAAATTACTACAATAATTTACACTAGAACTATTGGGGAAAACCTTTGTATAATGTTGCTTTTAGGGTTCTCCCTTAAAAAATTTACAATCTTGTGTTTTTTATAAATCACAAGAAACTCAATTACAATTGACAGAGTAATGTTAATGTATAATGAAAAGTTTTAAAGTTGTCAGAAAGTCATCAGAACAGTCATAAGCATAACATTTTTCAAAGTATCTTAAATCCATGTTATTTATGCCCTTTATGAAAATCTACCTTTTTATGTAGGTCTAGTCTTGCTCCCATTTATCACTAGCTCTGAACAGCCTGACATATTAACTTAGTGTGCTTATATTCTCATCTATAGCATTTTGTTTTCCTTCAGGAATATTTGCTTTATCTTGAATTACTCCTCGGATGAAAACATTCTTTCCAAGAAGTGCTGATGCAAGCTACTATGGCAAGAGACATCACACTGTGATCTAAAGTCTATAGGACATAAGGAAAAATGCCACTGCTGCACTCATAAGGACATCTACAAACTCTTAGAGGTTAAGACTGAATTTAAAGTTCTGTTGGCAAAACTTTATATATTATACCTCTAAGCTCTCAAAACATACCCTTGCTACACAAGTCAAACACATCTCTTATTAGGAGTTTAGCTGTACTGGTCAATTCTCCAACCCAAAAAAGGCTTTCAACCACTTTTAGTAGTTTAAATTACTCCTTTCTGGATCTTGGGAATTTGGATGTCTAATCTTCCTCCGGAAAGAGAAACTTTGCATTTGAAATGGCACAAGTGCACACAGCTGTTGCCAGAGGACACTGACACCCTCGCTGTCTTGGTTCCAACATATCTTTTTATTTCTTTGAACATCCTATAAACTGTTCTGTTCAGTGCTTGAGTTTCTAGAGAAAGTTACTAGTGATAAACACAGGTCAAGATAATTCCAGTAACTGATCCTAAAAGGAAATGGTATGAATTAAGACAGATAAAACACGAAAACAGCTGATACTAGCCAGCAAAGTGTTAAAACCCTCCCTCTTTTTCTAAAATAAATCAAATTTTATTCTTTCAGACCACTGTTTAATTGCCAGAGGTAACAGCAATAGCTAGAATGTACCTAGGCTTTTGTGGAGTATTCAGTTCACTTGTGCAAGGCTGAATAATTAAAATAAACCACTGGACAATATTAACGTGTTTGTGTATCACATTAATTAAAATCTGTCTCACTGCCAAGCCTCAAAGAACAGCTTTCAAAAGGAATTTCCACAGAGTTAAACTGTTCATTGTAAAGTTTCTGCAAAGCTGACACTTGGCCTGACAGTATTTGACACCTTTATGTATGAACTTAGAGTCTGTATATAGCAACCCCCACAGCATTTGCAGGTGGAGAGAGATATTTATATAGATTGCTTGATCTAGCTTCACTTTATGTAATTAAAATTAAAGTACGTACAGAACTTCAGGTACCTAGGCACAAGGAATGGAGGTTGCTCCTATTGAGTACAAGACTGCACCCTTGAAAGTCATAACTCTTAAAAAATTTTGTGGCTGTCATGGATTTGTGATGCAGTTTGAGCATCCGGCATGATGCTATGTAATGGCAGCCAGTGAAAGCTTTGGAAAGATACACTACACTACATTGGAGCAGTGAACCACATAAAGAAAGGATATTTTATTTCTGTATGTGGCACTGGGGGACTGCCACTAGAAAACTATGTATAGCCCTAGGATTCACCTTTTCAAGAAGACATTCAAATTCTGAAAGAGACACAAAAAGCAAGAAACCAAAACAGGGAAATAAAATGTCTTTTGTTACTAAAAAGAACATTCTGTTTATCAGAAAGAAAACTGAGAAGTAACTTGATTACACTGTGCAAGCACTTTGATAGGGAGAAAATGTCAATGCTATGGGACTCCTTAAACCAGACAGAAAGTTGCAGGAATTCCTATCTAGAAGGGCAAGTCAGTCACAATGAAATAATGAATGTGGCATAAAGGTTTTTTTAGCTGTAGGTGATAATCTTTCAGCTACAAAAATTGAAGACATTTTTGATTCTTTGACATGTTCAGATAAAGTCGGTTGGCACTTAAAAAGTTATGTTTTGCCAAACACAAGCAATTGGACTCTGCATATAGGTAGGAAACACAAAGGCCCTGAGTAAATCTAAGTCTTGTTATGCAGGACACCAGGATCAATGCCAAAAAATCCTTTTCGCCTTTATGTCATAGGAACATAATTAACCAGGATCTTAGATCCAAGTTATCACTTGAACAGACAATAAGCAAGCATTGCAGAAGTCTCGGATCACTTTAAAAGCTGTGTTTCCACTGCTAAAAAACAAGAGGAATGGCCAAAAAAGGCAAAATCTTGATCACATGTTTGCAATGAGATTTTTGTTAATGTAAAAGCTCATAATACTCTACAGATTTTTTGGCACTTCTACAGTATGAATTGAGTTGTTCTTAGAAAAAATAAAGCATTAATAGTACAGAAAAAGTGATTATGTATCATTCTATTAAATCATAATACATTCATTAGATAACTAAACCTGGTTTTTCTTCTGCATCATGAGAAATTCATTTGCCTTGGCCTGTTCTTCTCATGCACACAATATCTTCAGAGATAATCTTTGGTATCTTCAAAAGGACTTTTTACTTTCCTAGTTCTGTCTTCATTTTGAGGTTGCTGAAAAAAATGACTGGTTGTTTTTGGACTGGATTGACCATCATGAATCTATGAAATATATTACATAAGATACTATAAAAAAAAGCCTAAATTCCCATACACCAAAGGAATCAAACTGAAAATGGACAAGCCTGCAAACAACATCAAGCAAACTTGACACAAAACAGATATTTCACTGTGTACAAACAATAGCCCTTGGCTGATAAACGGAAAGAAGTTTTAAGGTTGTTTGCAATGTCATGAGATCATGTCTTCCAGAATCACAGGTCTCCATCAAACTAATGGGCATTTACTGATTGTATGTGAAGGAATTGTATAAAAAATTTGTGAGATGTTATTTGCTAATAGCTAATAGAGTGATTTTGTTCTAGATCTGTGTTTTCTAGTCTTGCTGAAAACAGTGTAAACTTCTGCGTCCCTAAGAAAGCTTCCCTCTGTGTTGGCAAGGAAATGATAGAAAAATGTAATTAAGCAAAAATGACCCTGAAGTGAAATGTGGATTCTTTACAATATACAATGTCCTTCCCACCAGCCACATGTGTTTGTCAGATGTTTACAGAATCTTCATTAACTAAGAGCTTTGCTAGATAACAGCAGCTGAAGCATGGCATCAGTGACTCTGATAAGGACAAGTGTACGACCAATCTGCTTGACAACTGACAAGAGGCTGGGGTTTGAAGCAGACTGCAAAAAGAACACAAGAAAGTGATTTGCAAAGGGCATTCCAGTTGTTTGCTTTACATCTTCTTTCCTCTGTCTCTATTGAAACAAGAGTGGCAACCAGCTAAAATACTCTTGTCCTCGTCTCTCTACCAGAAAGTAAATCTCGAAGAAATGCATTGTTTTGGAGTATTAGCTGCACTGTCTGTTTTCAACATCATTGCTTGTTTGACAAGAGGCAAGCCTTTGGAAGACTGGGACAGACTATCAGCTATGGGAAAGTCTGATGCACACTTTCATGATCCTGGGGAAGTAGAAGATGAGACCCATTTCAACTTTAAATCTTTCTTGGAGAATATGAAGATGGATTTACTAAGGAGTTTGAATTTGTCAAGAGTCCCCTCACAAGTGAAGACCAAAGAAGAACCACCACAGTTCATGATTGATTTATACAACAGATATGCTGCAGACAAGTCCTCCATCCCTGCATCCAATATTGTAAGGAGTTTCAGTACTGAAGGTAGGAAAAGTCCTCAATATGTGAACTACAATTTTTAAAGAAGTACATAAATAGTAAATAGTCAGATTGTTTTGAAATTCAGAAGAAACTGAGTTCCTAACTTCCACAGATTTTTTTAGAAATTAAACACTAAAATTTTGGATTATATTCTTACTCTCTAGCTTCTTTTAATCTTTAAAAAATGCAGTTACATTTAGGTTTTCTTCTTTGATATTTTTGCTTCACAATATTCTCTTCTCAAATGCTTGAACTAGGATGATGCACCAAATAGCAAGGTTTACACGAAGCACATTCGTCAATCCCAGATATCTGGAACTGAGGTTTTGTTAGCATGCAAACTTTTGATTACCTATAATTGAGACTGATGCTAGAGAGCTTTTCTTTCTGATGGGCTCTGTACATGTTTAAAAACTACAGCAACCAACTGAGAAATCTGTCGCTGGATCCAAGCAAGGAACAGCACTGCTCCTCCAAAATTCTCGGTTAGATAAAGATTTATATGGAAATAGTTGTGGTTATATCAACAGAAAAAAATCAAGATCCTTCTCTATGTAACACTAAATAGACTTTTAAAAGATCCATCAGGCAGTAAAAAAGGTAGAACTAAGTGCAATCCTTGTTATAAAAATGAAACGGAGAAATGAAGTTTTTGTTTGTATGAAAAATAGAGATACACATGTAACAGCATTACAGAGAAGTCCAAATTCCCAAATTAGTGTCCCTAGTCCTGAAATAGAAAGAAATCTCAACAATAGCACTGGGACTATAGTTTCCACATCTCATTCTCCCCTCAGATTATTTTTGAGGGTAAAATGATCTGAAGAAATGGCAGCAACTGCCAATTAAAATTGCCCTAAAACCCAGCCATGATTAAGCAGTTAGCTTACATTGAGCATTAAATAGACATCAGGCATGACTTTTAAACACTACCAATCTGATCTTCCAGCCAAATATCTGCTCCTCCCAAGGCAGAGTTGCAGGTACTGCACATAGATTTGCAGACAACAAACATGTGAACAAATTCACACAAACTAAGGGAGTCTAGCCTGGAACAGTCTAAGACCTGGGCATGGAAAGCTGTTTGTCTCCAAATCCCAGTTCACATAGACAGTGGAGCCTCAATTCAGGACTTTCAAAACTTTTCTATTTCCCCAAACTCCAGTCTAAGCTGCTTTCAAACTTATCTGGAGACAACAACAAAAGCCTCAGCACAGCCAGTTCTTAAAGACATTTAAATATGTATATTAGAACAGTTCATCCCATGCATAATTATAAGAGTAGAAAAATCACTGGGATTTTTTACAAATTCTTTGTGTAAAAATATCTTTAGAAAATTGCTAAACCTGAAAACTCTGCATGTCTTATTTATGTACTTAATACTTCCCAGCATCATCCATGGTTTGTTTTAGGCAGCCTCTTTATGCTTCCCTCCACACACTCACCTGGCTATGCAAAGTAAAATACTACTAACACCAGGGACTTCCATTTTCTCTTTTCACTCTCTGCCTTTGAAACTTGCCCAGAAGACAGGATGTTTTTAATGCTGTGTTACCATGCTCTTATTTTGTCCCTAAAATATATCCCAAGTCTTTTAAAATCAAGTTACCTGGTCAGTCAGAAGCACCGTAACGACATTTTAATTTCCTATTGCAGATGTTGTTTCTTTAGATTCACCAGAAGAAACCCCATTTCAGAAACATATTTTGTTCTTCAACATCTCTATTCCACAATATGAGGAAATCACTAGAGCTGAACTGAGAATTCATATCTCCTGTCATAGGGAAGTTGGATCTCTCTCTAGGCTGGAAGGCAACATGGTAATTTATGATGTTCTAGATGATGGCCACTGGGAAAACGCAGAAAGTACCAAATCTTCCCTTGTCTCCCACAACATCCAGGAATGTGGTTGGAAGATGTTCGAAGTGTCCAGTGCTGTGAGAAGATGGGTCAAGGCAGACAAACTGGAGACTAAAAATAAGCTAGAGGTCGTTATAGAGACTAAAGCTCTGAATGGTTTTTTGTGTGGGAAGCTGGATGTCAGTGTTACACCTGACACTAAAAATCTGCCCCTGTTAATAGTGTTCTCCAATGACCGCAGCAATGGGACAAAAGAGACCAAAGTGGAGCTCCGCGAGATGATTGTTCATGAACAAGAAAGTGTGCTCAAGAAACTAGGGAAGAACAACACCTCATCTGAAGAGGAAGAGCAGGGAGAGGAAAAGGCCACCACTGGATCCCACCTGCATTCCTCCAGAAGCAAGCGAAGCATTGGAGCCAACCACTGCAGGAGAACTTCTCTCCATGTGAACTTTGAAGAGATTGGCTGGGATTCCTGGATCATTGCACCAAAAGATTATGAGGCTTTTGAGTGTAAAGGAGGTTGCTTCTTCCCTCTGACAGATAATGTCACCCCAACTAAACATGCTATTGTCCAAACTCTGGTACATCTCCAAAATCCCAAAAAAGCCTCCAAGGCCTGTTGTGTTCCAACCAAACTGGATGCAATCTCCATTCTTTATAAGGATGATGCTGGTGTGCCCACTTTGATATATAACTATGAAGGGATGAAAGTGGCAGAATGTGGCTGCAGGTAGTATACAAGGCAGAATCTCTAAGAATAGAACATACCCTTTTTCTGTCCTCTGTAAATCTGTACAATAGTGATTGTAGAAGAAATGAAGACCATTACAAACAAAGTTTGGAGCAGGGTATGGGGCTGGTTGTTGTTGCTGCTTGTTTTAAGGGAAATTTGGCATTTAAAGAATGGCAATTATTGTAAATAGCCGGCATTATATATCATGGCAAAGTAAATACTGGATTAAAATATTGTGAGATTGAGGATTAAAATATTGTGAGATTGAATGAACTATGCATTATCTGGTGACAGTGATACAATATCAATGCCTTATTTCAAACTTTCTGTTTAATCTACTGTATTTAGGTCACAAACTAGAGGATTTTCAGTGGGGGTTTAGGATGTCCTTGAAATGTTTAACAGCTCTTGAAATCTAATTCTCTGTCAACTCTGACATTTTCAACTTTGGTAAAACTCAGTAAATGGAATGTTGTCTGCATGATAAAGTCAGGAATATAAATCCAGGAAGCCTTTTCTCATATCAGTAATCTCAGAGGCTTTTACAGGCAAATTATTTGTTCCTGTAAGTGAAGATCTGCAGTATTCAAAACAGAAGACACTCTCACTTCTTTTGTTCCCAAGTTTCCTTCTGTGGGTAGCAGGTGCCTTAGTTTCAGCTTTCTTATCCTCAATGTCCCTATTTTTACCCCTTTATGGCACATACTTGAATGATAAGAAGTGCAGCCTTCCGCTTCTAAGACACTGTTTCCTAGGAGGAGCAGCAGCCCTTATCACTGCACAAAGATAAGGAGCCACTTTGACCTACTGCATATTCTTAGTATTTCTTTGCAAGAACATGAAGGCAAGTGATGTCCAGCCTTAGAAGCTGTATCCTAAGAGCAGTGGGGGTTGGCAGAGCTCAGCACTATTGAAAATCCCAGGCTGATTATTTAGAGGCCTAAATTTGCTGTTCAGAGCCGGCATGAGGTTCTAATTTTTTAAAAAATTATTCTTAGGAGAGATTTTATTTTATATACAAAATTATTTCACCCCTTAGAAGTCTGGGAAAGATTGAAAACTTCTATCTGTATCCTGTTACATTGCTGTATGAGAAATATATTATCATACTATCATTCTGCTGAATTCAGTTGTATTTTCACTAAACAAGGACTCCATCTTTCCTGCAATTAAAGTAAACTTCCTTTGATGCTAATGGAGGTTGTGCCTGTAAAAGGACAAACTGTCTTCCATTGGTTGCAGGTGACAGGTTTAAGTGCTGTACAACATCACTATAGTGCACCTCATTTCTATTCCTTCACCACCTTACACACATCTACCTGATAACCCTTTTGAACAAAATCCTTAAAAAACTATGCATCGGTTCAAAAAGGTGAAGAATATTGATGAGGTAAAAATCTAAACAGTACCCTAATGTATGGAAGCAACACAATTCAAATTGATACATATGTTTTGAATTAGGACAGCCTGTGGGCAAGACGAATTCATTTGGCATGAACAGGTCAGCTTGAAATCCAATACACAGTTTATTTACTATTGTTAACCTAATACAGAGCAAATAGCAGGTGAGTGTGAGCAGGGCAGTTATAATTCCATCAAGAACTGCTGGTTAGATCACAAACCACGAGCACAAAGCACGATTCACTAGAATTCTTGAACTGATTTATAGTCTTTTTCTTTAGAACTAGTCTGCAGTTGGATCAGATCTGAGGTCTGGGTCCATGCAAACTCCATACATCCCTAGCTGCATGCCATTAACCTCTTAAACTTCCCACAGCAGTAATCATTTTACCACTGGCTTGTGTCATCTTACAGTCATTGTTATGTCTTCTGCCTGCCAGAGCCTCCTGTATTCTCTCCCTATTTTGCTCCTCTCTCCTAAGCTCCTGACATTTTGCAAAACTCTTAAATGACAGAAACAACCATGCGCTAGGTGTGATCACATTAGGAGACTTATTCACCCTCATGTCAATGTAACAGTAGCTAAGTGCCCTCCAGTCATCTAAACACAAGGACCTAGTTACATTTTGACTCCACTGAATACAGGACTTTGTCCATAATTAAATGAACAAATGGGGAAGGGGAAAAATCAACACAGAGAGAAATTCTCAAGAATCATGGAGGGGAGGGGGGGCAGGGAGAGCTGTTATATTCTGAAGTCGAACATTTTTATTTCCCTTATTTGGATAGCAAAAATAAATACCCCAAACCATTTTTGGCTCAAAACCTTAGCTCCTAGCTACGCTATCAGAATTCCAGAGAAGACCTACAGATCCCATCACAAAACTGGACTAGAAGTTGCTTTTGTATTTCAATGAAAAAAATCAATTGAGCTTCCAGCCAGCTTTAGCGATCATATGCTCATTAGCTTAACATTTTGGTTGGCATGGTAGTAAAATGAAACATGAATCTTTCCACAGGGTAATGAACAGGGTCAAAAGGAAATGAGAACCCAGTAGTGACTACAGCTGCTACTACCTTCAGCATGGCTGAAGTGCATGTCAAATTGATGTTTGGCTTTACATTTAGCAACTTGATTTATGTAGTTTTGCATATTTAATTTTAAATAATTGTTTGAGATTGCTCAGGTTTCAAATGCTTTGGGAATGCAACAAATCAGCCAAGTGGTCATGATGGTCCTAGAGTCCACAGGCTGTGAAGAACAGGTAAGCATCTTGCCCCTGCTTCAAGCTGGGCCTCACTGGACACTGAGAAACCCTTTTCTCAAGACTGGACTGTGAATGTTGATCAGTAGCTTGCTGTTACTGAGGAGCAGGTTGAGGCTTGTGCAGTTTTCAGCAGAGGCACAGTTAAAATTAAAACTTATTTAACATAAACACAAAGCCTGTGTATGTCCTCCTCCTCAGGCATTACCTATCTGTGCAGCAGTCCTGTAACATCAGACTCCCCAGCTAACTCCACAGCCAATTTTAAGGCTAACCTGTAGCACTTCAGTCTGAATAGATAAACATGGGAAGCTGATGAACGCTGGTCAGAAGATATAGCTGGTGCTATTTTTACATAGCTTCCCACCTTGTCTGTGCACAGCAGACACAATGGCCTCTGATCTCACCCACTCCTCCATGCCATGTCCCAACACACAAGAGCAACTGATGCAACTTAACAGTACAGAACCAGCAGACACTAAAAATAAAAATGTGTCCATGTTCACTACTCATTTCTACAGGTGAAGAGGCAATTCTGGGAACCTGGAGATGTTTGGCTAGTATCTGCTCAAATGCCTTTATGGCATCTGTAAATATCTTGTCAATATAGAAACATTAAGCTAAATTAACAATTCTTGATGTTCAGAATAAAAGGTTTTAAATGGGCTCTCAAGGAAACCCACCGTTTCAGACACAGCTGTGGCCTCCATGGTTAACGCTGCTCCCAGCACAGCCGATCCCAGCCTCCTCAGAGCCTGGCCCTTACCACACAGGTAATGCACACAGATGTGGGACCATGCTCCATGGAGATCCACATCCCCACACACTGAGCTCCAGGAAATATCAGTACCTTGTTGTAACTCTTCATAGGCAGCCCTGAATGGGTTTGTTACTGCAAAGAGTTGCAAGGTATAGGTAGAAACACGTATCAAAGCCAAGGTAGTCTGTGAGGCAAGACCCTGTCCCGCACTGCGGGACTGCTCCGCACCCTCTTTGGCTGCTCTGAAGATCTCACGGGACATTGCCTGTGATTACCACGTCCCTTCTCCCGTGTTAAGTCCCCAGCGTACCTCTGTTGGGTGTTCAGCAGTCAGAAATAGGGCAGGCCCCTCGGCAGTGCCCGGGGGCTCGGAGCTCTGCTCTCCCTCTGCCAGGTGGGACTCTGCCTCTGAGGCGCGCACCTGTTCCGCGCCGCCCCGGCTCTCACTGGAGCCCACCGGCGGCCTCAGAGCCCTCCTTGGCCTCCCCTCAGCCCTCAGTGCTTTCTCCAAGCGCTGCCCTGGTGCCACGGGCTGGCCGTGCGGGACCCCGGGCCGGACCGTCTGTGGGTCCGTGCTTCTCCCTGCCCATCCCGCCCGGGCTGTCTGTGGGTCCGTGCTCCTCCCTGCCCATCCCGCCCGGGCTGTCTGTGGGTCCGTGCTTCTCTCTGCCCATCCCGCCCGGGCTGTCTATGGGTCCGTGCTCCTCCCTGCCCATCCCGCCCGGGCTGTCTGTGGGTCCGTGCTTCTCTCTGCCCATCCCGCCCGGGCTGTCTGTGGGTCCGTGCTTCTCCCTGCCCATCCCGCCCGGGCTGTCTGTGGGTCCGTGCTTCTCCCTGCCCATCCCGCCCGGGCTGTCTGTGGGTCCGTGCTTCTCTCTGCCCATCCCGCCCGGGCTGTCTATGGGACCGAGCTCCACCCGGCCTATCCCGGCTGCGGCGCTGCTGCGCTCCTCGTGTTCCCCACGCTACTGCCGCTCCCACACATTTTCTTACTCTCCCTCCCACAGTACCTTAAAGCCTCTCAGCATACACCTATCTTTCTGCCCCCAGCCTCTCCTGCCCTCTCCGTGCCTCCCAGCTGGCCCACTGCCTTGTGTTCCCTGGTTTCTGCCTCCTGACACCCTCAGAAACATGTTATCCTTCTAAGCTGCCCCTGATTCTTCTCTTTCTTCTCTGTCATCTTCCTTCAAGCTTCTGCTGGACCACCAGTTGTAATTCAGCTGAAAGCCTGACAGGAGAACGGCTTCAGCGCAGCCCTGACAAAGGGGAGTGCCGAGCTCCCCCCCTTGCTGAGGGGTTTAGTTTGGCCGGACTGGCACAGCCGCCATTAGCCCTCACAATAGTTTTGAGCGGGCCCAGCGCACCAAGGAGCGGGGGGCAGCATCCCGGCAGCCTGGGCTGGCCTCCAACGCTTGTGATCCTGCAGCCACGGAGAAAGCCAGTCCTTACAGCTGCACAGCTAAAGGGGCCACGCATCAGCATGGCGGGCAGCAATGCCAGGACGAGTCCTCAGGGTCGTCGGGCCTCAGCAGAACCATCGGCTGGAATCAGAGCGCTGTGGTGGCAGCCTTCTGTGATGGACACTACACTAAGCCGGCTGTGGGTGACTGGACCTCGCACTGTTTCAAGTGTAACCCCAGGTTAGGAGGGCTTGATGGGCTGTTTAATATTCAGTATTTATGATTGGCTAACTCTGCTTGGTGTACTGTGCTCAACAAACATGTAAATCTATCCAAAATGTGGGATCTAGAGAATACAATATAATGCAAACAAATAATATTGTTGCATTGAAAGGGACTGCCCATTCAAAAGTATGTTTCTGAGCTAGGTCAGGTTATATATTTTAAGTGCACTTTCTTGATGACCTCCTGAATCTTCTACTTATCTAGAATATGGTAGTTCATCTGTTCAGCAGACCTGGTCAGTGTGAGTTTATCACGACTGTGCTCCATAAACTATGATAACTCTCCACCTGCTCTTGGCTGAAATTAGATTTCAAAATGGGAATACACTTTTTCTACCCTCACTCAATCTTACATTAAAAATATAAATAATCTCTTTTTTTTCTTCTTCTTTTTTTTGATCACTGTCAGGTGGGAAGGGAAGGGAAGGGAAGGGAAGGGAAGGGAAGGGAAGGGAAGGGAAGGGAAGGGAAGGGAAGGAAGGGAAGGGAAGGGAAGGGAAGGGAAGGAAGGAAGGGAAGGGAAGGGAAGGGAAGGGAAGGGAAGGGAAGGAAGGGAAGGAAGGGAAGGAAGGGAAGGGAAGGGAAGGGAAGGGAAGGGAAGGGAAGGGAAGGGAAGGGAAGGGAAGGGAAGGGAAGGGAAGGGAAGGGAAGGGAAGGGAATTTTAACAGAAAATCAAAACCTAACCCATTTTGGATTTAATTTTTTCTTATTACAAATGTAATCATTAAGCAACTCAGAATATTATTTTCATAAAATGGAAATATTTCAATATTAAAATAATGTGAAAGAAAAGTTCCAACTTTAATTTTAATCTATACAGGTTTGTACGGCCTAAGAACTGAAAAACCTTGGATTAAAATCTAACATTACTTCTTTTGGCATGGGAATTAGAAAGGAATCTAAGGGTGATATTATTGATTCTTTTTATTTCTCAGGGGCCTAGAAAGCCTGCTCAAGAACAAGGTTTCCTTTGTACCAAACAGTATAAGAACAGAACAGAATAGAGAGTCTTAGACCATACCTATGCAATCCAGTCATGCCTGTCACAGACAGCTATGAAGTAGTACTGACCCAGACTTGTACATCTATAAAAGCCAGTGAAGGTTTGTCTAGAAATACTTATTGAAATCCTGGAAGCATTAAGTATTTCATTAGCATAGTGCTTTGCTTGAGCTAATAAACTCTGCCTCTCTGTGTTTGGAAGCCAGCTATCACCTTTAAGTTAATTCCAATTCATATGTATAATTTAAAATATGGCTGCATGAGAAAGCTTTACTAAAACCAAAAGTAGTTTGCAACTTTCACCTTTATCCTGTTGGCATCTCTGCCGGTGAAAAAGGTGCTCTTGCTGCCACCTTCAGATGAGCCTCCTGCTACTGCGGCTTGTCAGCGACCAAATATCTACATGAGAGTGTGATGAGGGAATGGTGGGAACAGCTGCAAGTGAGAACTGGGGAACATATAGAAAGCAAATAATATACAGTAAAACATTTAATCTTGCACCCATGGAATATGTTTTAGCATGTGATCTGAGTAATGCAAGCTCTGCATACAGACTAGTCTGGGACAGATAAAAAAATACCTCTTTTCAGAGTATAGGAAGTTCATACCTACAGGAAGTCAGAAAATGAAATACTTGTGGACAGATTTTAAAGGATCATAAAGTTTTATGAGTTATAAAAGCCAAAACTAAGCCTTAGCTATTTAGTTCTGCTCAAAACTGAAATCAAAATAAGAATTTGGCTTGAGTTATATTATAAGTTAGAATAGATGGTAGAGTTACATTTTGGATCTGGTTGTTCAGAGTTCAGTGAACAGACTTGCATTATACAATATATTTGATAAAAATTTAAGCTATATGTGCCTCAAAATAAGTAAGCAACTAGTCATCCTCCAAATCTTAAGGAATTCACACCACACAGAAAGGATTCTTGCCTTCTAACACCATCTATAAAGAATTACCAAAGTAGCAGTGAATGTTACATGTCATATTGAATTCAGAATCCATACTGAATATTCATTTTGAATTTCAATAGAAATAGATTACTGAACAGATCCAGTAAGGAAAAATCGTTTTTCCACTGTCCTAGCATTTGCTCATGTGTGTTGGAAAAAATCATTAATTTTGCATTTACATTGTGAAGCTGTTTTTGTTTTTATGTGGCAATGATAAAATACATGAGAATTAATGTGTATAATTTGAGAAATAAATCAGGCTGTGGAGTTATGCCTTATCTAATCACAATCCTGTATATATTTCTCAGTATCTTCACTTCATAAGAGCTCAGCTACAGTTTTCAGCACTTCTGATATGAAAATCTTTATAGACTGTGATAAAAGGCAAAAATAAATGTCAGGAAAATAGAGAAAAGTTTTTTTCGTAATCTTACTATTTTACAACAATCATGGGTAGGAAAGTGCCATTTTGTGATTTTTAACCTTTAGATAAGAACTCCGTGGAGAAGAATATTGTTCAAGTGTGGAAATACTTCCTTAAATGCTATGGAAAAAATTGTCATGTAAAGAGTTAGCAGTGGTAGATAGACCTCATTTAGATATGGAAGGCACAGCTGATATCTCGCACACTGATTAAAAATACTCAGTTGCTGTCTGTTCTTGTCTCCTTTCTGACTATTGTCTTCAAGGCAATTCATCTATGTCTGTTACATTCTGAGAAAGATGAGGTGACTGTTACCACCTGTACATAACATCTGTAACACCCTTTGCACAGTAAGTTGAAAGTCATGAGTGGCAGGCTTCATTCAGGACACTCACACATAACACCAACAGAGTACATCCAGACAGGCTTAGACCGTCTTTAGACTCTTCCCTCCACATGCATTCATATGTAGCAACATTTTGACAGGACTACAAAAACGTGCTCTTCCCACATTTCAGATTCTATTCTTGTAGCTACCTCCAGCATACAGAGTGGCTAGGGTAACAATTAATTTCAAACTTGAAGCTGGTAATCTGTTTTTGTGTATCTCTGGCATGTCATACTGAAGCTCAGAGTGGGTACAGCCTGCATCCCACATATTCTGATCCTCTTTCAAACTCTTAATACAATATGGTCTCAAATACATTGTGAGCAGAAGAAAACAATCCCCCCACATTCTATTTTGGTATGTTGAGCCTGAAGTCTATTGGCTGGGAGCTGTCATCAGACATGACCATATGTTACCCAACGGTATTACAAGTAAATCCTAATTGAGTGCAAATTGTGAAGATTAAAGTCATCTCAGATTTAGCTGTATTATGTTGAGGCAAATGTGTTTCAAAGTCCTGTTTAAAATGCTGGCAATTCTCAACACAGAAATTAAAAGGCTGTCATTACCTTGGATTTTATGAGCTGTGCTAAATGTCTGGAGTTCCTTGTTTGGAGCCCTTAGTCATAGAATGTAAGAACAGTCCTTTGCAGCTCAGACTAAAAAATACCAAAGACAATGTATTGTCAACAACTTCTGAAAGAATATTAAATATTGATACAACTTAGTCACCGAAGAATCTCCTGGTATAAGCTCTTCATAAATAATGGTGAAAGCAGGGAGATTGCTATTCTGACTGTGGTTAAAATTAGTATTGTGTTTAAGCAATCCACTTTCAGAATAAGCCAGGACCAGTTTGCACTACCTTTTGGCAAGGCACTACCTTTTGGAAACAATTAACTGCTAGAAAGATCTTCCTTGATGATTGAAGTTTATTACTGTTTCATAAGAGGCCTCTGAAGAAGTAAGGAGCTGAGCTTCATCTATTGGTGCACTTTGGATGATGCACTCCATTTTAATGAGATTAAAGGTTTAGTACAGATAAAAGATCTGTTCAGTGCACCTGGATTCAACACACGGGTTTCAGTGCTTTCAGGATTCAGAGTCATTGGAGAACTATGTTTGTCTTGATCAATAAGAGCTTCTGACTTCTTTTCCGTACAAAGACAAAATGATCAGGACACATTTCTTGCTGTTTTCAGCACTGATCATATGCAGCATACCTGCTGAGGAAATATTTCAGCCAACTCTAGTACTGGACATGGCTAAAGTCCTTCTGGACAATTACTGCTATCCTGAAAACCTAGTGGGAATGCAAGAAGCCATTGAACAAGCAATCAAGAGTGGAGAAATCTTGGACATCTCAGATCCAAAAATGCTGGCCAGCGTCTTGACAGCTGGAGTGCAGGGTGCTCTGAATGACCCAAGACTGGTGATTTCCTATGAGCCATTACCACATGCAGCTCCCAAACAAGAAGCTGAGGGCTCCCCTACCCGTGAGCAACTCCTGAGTCTTATTGAGCATGTGATCATGTATGACAAGCTGGAGGGCAATGTTGGCTACCTGAGAATTGATTATATCATAGGAGAGGATGTTGTGCAGAAAGTTGGAGCTTTTCTGGTGGACAAGGTCTGGAAGACACTAATTGAGACATCTGCCTTGGTGATAGATCTTCGTCACAGCACTGGGGGACAGATTTCTGGCCTCCCCTTCATCATCTCATACTTGCATGAACAAGACAAGAGGCTCCATGTGGAGACTGTATACAATCGTCCCTCCAATACCACCACAGAGATATGGACACTACCAAAGGTGTTGGGACAGAGGTACAGCAAAGACAAGGATGTCATTGTTCTGATCAGCCATCACACCACAGGAGTGGCTGAAGATGTGGCTTACATCCTCAAGCACATGAACAGAGCTATCACTGTTGGAGAGAAGACAGCTGGGGGCTCACTGGACATCCAGAAGCTGCGTATTGGTCCTTCCAATTTCTATATGATGGTTCCTGTGTCACGATCTGTGAGCCCCTTGAGTGGGGGTGGACAGAGCTGGGAAGTGAGTGGGGTGATGCCATGTGTGGCTACTGAGGCAGAGCAAGCCTTGCAGAAATCATTGGACATTCTGGCAGTGCGCAGAGCAGTGCCTGGCACCATTAGCCACCTCAAAAACATACTAAAGGACTATTACAGCTTAGTGGAGAGAGTGCCTGCGCTACTGCGGCACCTCGCCACCTCTGACTTCTCTTCTGTGCAGTCATCTGAGGACTTGGCCACCAAACTCAACACTGAGCTGCAGGCCTTATCTGAAGACCCCCGCCTGATGGTCCGAGTCATGATGCCAGGTGAAGCTGCTGATCCCCCAGCTGAGAAGCCAGTTGGAATGGCAGCTGACTTACCTGACAATGAGCAGCTGCTGCATGCCTTGGTGGATACTGTCTTCAAGGTGTCAGTGTTGCCAGGAAATGTTGGCTACATGCGCTTTGATGAGTTTGCAGATGCCTCTGTGCTTGCAAAGCTGGGGCCTTACATTGTACGCAAAGTGTGGGAACCCCTTCAAAATACAGAGAACTTGATCATGGACCTACGTTACAACCCTGGAGGCCCTTCCTCCTCTGCTGTGCCTGTGCTACTCTCCTATTTTCAAGACCCTGCTGCTGGTCCTGTCCATCTCTTCACAACTTATGACAGGTGCACCAACCATACACAGGAGCACAACAGCCAGGCAGAATTGCTCGCCCAGTCCTATGGGGCTAAGCGTGGCATTTACCTGCTCACCAGCCACCACACTGCTACAGCTGCTGAGGAGTTTGCTTACCTCATGCAGTCCCTGGGCCGTGCCACGCTGATTGGTGAGATCACAGCTGGAAGCCTCTCTCACACCCGTACCTTCCCTCTGCTGCAGCCTGGGCCAGGAATAACCCGTGGCCTGACTGTCACGGTTCCTGTTATCACCTTCATTGACAACCATGGGGAAAGCTGGATGGGTGGAGGAGTTGTTCCTGATGCCATAGTGTTGGCTGAGGATGCACTGGAGAAGGCTGAAGAAGTGCTAGCCTTCCACAAGAACATGGGAGTACTTCTGGAGGGTACGGGGCAGCTGCTAGAGGCTCACTATGCCATCCCAGAAGTGGCTGGTAAGGCCAGTGCTATGCTCCGCACCAAGCGGGCCCAAGGAGGTTATCGATCAGCTATAGACTCTGAGACTTTGGCTTCACAGCTCACCAGTGACTTGCAGGAGGCCTCTGGAGACCATCGGCTTCACGTCTTCCACAGCCATGTGGAACCAACACCAGAAGAGCAGCTTCCCAATGTGATTCCCAGCCCTGAAGAGCTGAGCTACATCATTGAGGCACTCTTCAAAATTGAGGTATTGCCAGGGAACCTGGGTTACCTTCGCTTTGATATGATGGCTGAGGCAGAAACAGTGAAGGCCATTGGGCCACAGCTGTTGCAGATGGTATGGAACAAGCTGGTGGACACGGATGCCATGATTATTGACATGAGGTACAACACAGGTGGCTACTCCACTGCCATCCCAATACTTTGCTCCTACTTCTTTGAGCCTGAGCCTCGGAAGCACCTCTACACTGTCTTCGATCGTAGTACCTCCCGCAGCACGGAGGTGTGGACTCTCCCCCAACTCACTGGCAAGAGATACGGCTCCCTCAAGGACATCTACATCCTAACGAGCCATATGAGTGGCTCAGCAGCTGAAGCTTTCACTCGCTCTATGAAGGATCTGCACCGGGCCACAGTTATTGGTGAACCCACAGTCGGTGGATCTCTCTCAGTGGGCATTTATCGTGTTGGTAACAGTTCCCTGTATGCCTCCATCCCCAGCCAAGTGGTGCTCAGCCCAGTCACTGGAAAAGTATGGAGTGTGTCTGGGGTGGAGCCACACATCACCATCCAGGCCAGTGAAGCCATGGCTGTAGCTCAGCACATTGCCAACCTGCGTGCCCAGGTGCCACAGATACTGCAAACTGTAGGCAAGCTTGTGGCAGATAATTATGCCTTTGTGGACATTGGGACTGCTATAGCATCCAACCTCACAAAGAACATCAACAAAGACAGTTATAAAGGGATCCATACAGAGGAAAAACTTGCCTGGAAGGTGACTGCCATCTTACAAGCTCTTTCTGATGATGAACACCTGAAATTACTCTACATCCCTGAACATGCAAAGGACAGCATCCCAGGGATCATGCCAAAACAGGTACAGTTCTCTCATACCCAGCTATAGAGATGCCAGTTATAATGGGAGCATTAAGTCAGATACCTTATCTTTTTTTCTAGCATATACTATAAATGCACTCAGATTTACCTGTACTCAGAGGAAAAGTCAATGGTTTTGTGGGCTGAGCTGTCTCTGACTCTTAGGGTAGTAGATTGTGGAATTAGATGGTACTTCTAGATACATAGATTTTGGAAACAACCTTCAGGCAGTGAATCTCAGTTGCCATAATGCCACAAGCAAAAATGCAGGGCTTCAGGGTTAGAAGGGAAGATATATCGTTTCTGTGATCCCTCTTCTTTCAATGCTGAAGCTTTTCCAGCTGTAATTAATTCAGAAACCCTCTGGTTTCAAACCCAGGTTGTAATTTGAGGGAAGTTTAGTTGGACTAGAGTAAATGCATACAACTCACTAAACATGCAGCCATGTGCTCTTTGATGGACTTTTCTATATAAAATTGTAGCAGCTGACATCTATTACTCCGGAATAACCAGCAACTCCTTTGGTAGTGGCAGTGGAAAGTTGTTCTAATTGTATCTCATGCTCAGCATCAGACAGTTTCCCAATGACCTAGAAACATTTTGGAAGAAGTATCTGGGTGGAAGTTAGGTGACCCCAGGGAGAAATTGATTTTTAATAATCTACTTTTGCCCTTGCTGTGTGGTTTGCATAACAGTCTGTGCTTTGTTCTGAGCCTGAGTGTTTATACACTGGTCTGCCTTGGCAACCTTTCTTGTTCATTGTTGTGCCGAAGGGAGCTCCCAGGAGCACTTGTTAAAATTCCATCTTCAAATTAAATAGAGGGTTAGGATAACCTGATCCCTTTCTTGGATGGAGTTAGCTGGTTTCTGGCTACTGCACTAGCATGGCTATCAGAGACGTATTTTCTCCAGAGACTCATAAAATTACTTTTTGAAGAGAATGCATTTGCCTTTGCAATGAACCAGAGTAGACCAAGTGTCAGGTAACTATTAAATGTTTCCTGGGGGAGGAAATCCGTGGACTTCCACACTCTGAAATTTTTGGCATGCATGATTTAAAGTGGCCATGACCTTTGTGGTATTACCACAAATACTGAGGTCAAGGACAAAGTCTAAGAATTGCCGGGGCTGATTTTTTTTTTTCAAGTTTGTTAACCAAGAGATGCTGATCCCATTCTTGCCTCTAAGATTAAATGGAAATCATTAATTAAAGGAGTTTTCTATTCCAACACTCTCCCTCCTAACTTGGTTGAGTGTAGAAAACTTCACTCTAACGATATTTCAATGCTTTTGACAGAGTTCTGTGCTCAATTACTATCAACATACCAGTAATGACACACCATAATTTCTCCCCATTCTGCAGAATGGAAAAATCTTGCAAATTAGTCACTGTGTTCACTGAAGGCTGTTAATGAATATTGTTGGTGGTTTTTACTTGTTCAGATCTTACTTTATTTAGACCTTAAACATCGAGAACAGGAGATAGAGGACAAGTATGTTATTTGTCACATGACATAAAATTCTGATCCTGATAGACCTAGTGAAGAATTGCCAATATATTATTCAATGCCTCTATTTTATCATAGTTCTTTGTCAAGCAAAATGATTGGAAGAGGTCAGGGATATATCCATAAGAAGGAAATCATGTCAGTGTGGATGAAAATCAGGACAAATGTGAGATTTCTCCAAGGTGAAATACTGTATGAAGAGCAGAGAATTGTGTCTCTTATGAGACTAAAATGGTTTCCAGAGGCAAAAGCATTCCCCCATATTGCTGGAGGAAATTGGGTGTCAAACAGACAAGAAGCATTAAGATGTTAACAAAGACACTCAAGTCATTAAAGGAAGGATTTTCCTTAAGGTGCAGCTAAAAGAAAATTCACCCATTCCAGAGAGCCCTGGGCAGCAAGAGTACCTTCATCTCCTCTTTTGCTTTTGCAACCATAAGAGGGATGCTTTCTGTGGAACATTTCAGTGTACCCCAGGGAGTAAATACCTTTAGAGTACAGTGAAGCATATATGATGGCACCAGCTGTGTTTGTAAATTAAAAAAAAATAAATTAAAATTCAGCAGCCAGATATATGGACATAGTGGCTCTCTTGATCTATATCACATTTATTCCTTAAAAACCTAAGAGCTGGTTTTTCTCTTGTGCTGCCTACCTTCCAAGCCACCCTCTCCCTTGACAGTAGAATTTACTGTTAATGACCTTGATGATGAAGCAGATCCAACACAATTAACTGAAAGTGACGATGAATAACTACAGGAAGGATGGGATGGGACATAGGAGACGGACAAGTGAAATGCATGCAGACCTTTGCATCTGCTGCAGTAGAATAGCTGCTGAAGCATAGTACAGGGAAGTTAACGTGTCTCCTCTAAGCAGCAGCAAGGTCACTGCTAGTCAGAGTTGTCAGCTGCATAAATGACACTTTCCAGAGTCAGACTTCCTTGAGGCAAATTTTGTCTATTTTTTTCTGTGCTCCAGAAAATAACATCTTGCTTATAAGGCAGAGCCCTGTAAACTTGCTGACCTGCAGTTTAATAATCCCTGCTTCTTCTGTCTCTCTCTTCCTCTCCAGTCAAACTTCCTCTACAAACTGAAACATTTGTGTTTGTGACTGTCTACCTATGGAAGAACTGCTGCCTGATTTTGGCATAAGTGTTATGTCCATTTTAAGTGACAAGGAATCTCCCTGAGTGATTATTTTGGCCCCGTCTTAATGACCAAATACTTTTAATCAGTCTTTACACCTTAGAGAATTTTTGTAATGATGGTTTAGATAAGCAGCTGAAATTGATGATCAGAATAAAAGGCAAAAACTAATCCTTTATAAGGAGAGACTGTTTCTGTATTTCAAGTCCTTCTGTTTCCAGATGAATAATATGTATATATAGGAGAGTGAAGGAGGCAGTAGTTAGAGATGTTTCATCAGAAAGAAGTACAGTTTGTTTGTATCCCTTCATTAATGAGTGAAATCAAAATGATCAGCTGCCAAGTGTCAAGATAAATAATCAAATTGCCTCATTTATTGCTAACAAGTGGAAAAACAATTGTTGTAGGTCCATATGATTTATATCAACATAACCACAGTATAGTCAGTGGTACTATGCAAGTTTATGAAAGAGAAAAATGTCTCGTTTTAAACTCTCATTGGTTCTTCACCTTTTGCAATCTTTGCTTTCTTGTTTCTAGGGTGATAATAGTTCATTGCATAGTTCTGGGAGGAAAGTAGCTTGTTTAGGGGGAGTCCTGTAAAAATGTAAATGGCTTCTTCAGGGTTCAGAAGCTGAGCACAAGTCAATAGGGTCAAGCTGTTGCAGTAAATACTCCTCATCATCAAACTGGAATGGATAAGGAAGAATATAATCAGAAAAACATGAAATCTCCTACATTTAGCTCTAAAGAAAATTCATCTAGAGTATAATATGCACAGCCTTGGACAATGGTTTTCTGGAAAGGTGTGGCTCAAGTGTGGAGACAGGAGAAAAAAGGGGCAGTAGTAAAGAGAACTCTGAATAAAAGTAGCCTTCAAAAAGTTTAAAATATTTGAGTTGTTTATTCCAGAGAGAAGAAAACTGAGAGGAGACATTAAAACAGTCTTCAGATACGTAAGAGACTGTTTCAAATATGAAAAGAATAATCTCTTCCCTTGTCCATAGTAAATAGGCCAAGAAGTAATGCACTTAAACAGTACAAAGTAGTGAACTTTGACTGTTTACACTAGATCTTAAAAACATCTTTCTAATAGTAATGCTGGTGACGTATTAGGGTGGATTGCCTGGAAATCACCCAATGAAGTGTGTGCTGTTAAGAGCAAGTGAGAATGAGCTGTCAGGGCTATAGCTGATCCTGCTCAGTCCTTGAGCTGGGAGCCCTACTAGGACAAACAGTTCCATTCCAGCCTATGAGAGTACACAGGGAAGCCAAATGTTTTAAGAAAAGTGCAACCCTGCCACTCAGCCCTCAACATCTCATGGTTCTTAAACTAATCTCAGTGTTTGCAATGGTATTGCAAGGGTATTGGTGATAATATTTTAACAGCCAGCAATTGACAGCACTAGCAACCTTAATGGAAATCAGTTATCTTACAATCATCAGCACAAAAATTGCTATGAAAAAACAGGTTACATCTAAATAGAAAAAACAAGGGAGAGATGAAAGGAGAGAAAAGAGGGAAGAGAGGCACATCTCCATGCACAAGTCCCAGGGCAGCATTCTAAGGTCCTATTTTGTGTGACATCATGTATTTTACTTGGGCCACTTACCTGTGGAAGGAGTCTGCAGAACAGGACTGCAGACCCTACACAGTTAATGAAAAAACATTTTTTCTTGGCTTAAGTGGAGTTAGCCTGGAGGTCCTTTGGTGTAGCCACATTGCTTATAGTGTGCACCTGAGGGTTTATATTTAACAACAAGTCATTTCTATGTAAACATTGTCTGACTAAGCAGCAGATCTTACTTTCAGCTGCATCCTGTCCCAGCTTGTCCTTGGCCAGCAGAACCCTGCCTTCCAAAGGAGAGCATGTGGCTGCTTCCTGAAGCTTGACTTACCTCCTTAGGTACCCACAGCACGTGGCCCACGTGCCAGTGTCATGGACCTGCAGTTTTGCAGGGCAGTAATGCTCTAATGTCAGTCACAGGCTCCCCACCTCTTTTGCTGAAAGGTTCAGACACTTTCCCTGGCACCCCAGAATTTCATTCTGAGTGTTTTTCATCTGATTTCCAGTCTTGGCACTTTTAGAATAGATATATTTTCATACATTTTCCTGCAGCCATGAAGAGCTTTCATTTAGATCCTTGCACATTTATTTCACCTCATAAGACCTGGGGCTTTAAGAGCAGCCTGCCCACCTTGAATTTGATACTGAATTTTCAAGAGTTACCAAAACTGAAGTTCTCAGGGAACAAAAATGTGATGCATCACAGTAAAAGAACATGTCCAGAAATAATTTATCAGACAGTTATTATTCTTAACATGCTTATGAATATGCATTTAGCAGTAATTTACTGGAGACAGAGATAAGACATTTGTGTGTTCAGTTAAAATATGATTTGTAAGTTCTGAGAGTAACACATCAGTTTTATTTGTAGATTATTTGTTACTAATGAATGATGTTTTTATTTTCCTCCTGGGGGGACCCCCAGTATCTCTGAATTAGATATAAGTTCTGTAAGAACAATCAATGCATGTTGGATATATTTTTCAAAACTGGGATTTTTTTAATCAAAGTACAGTGGGCATATCAAGTAGCATTGCTGTCACTGGGAAGCAGATTGGAAATGACAAGCTCAGCAGTGCTGGACTGATGTTCACAGTCCAGATACAATGGTTATTTTCACAAGGTATAGTGATAAAGAGGGGTGCAGAAAAAGGTTTGCTCTTTTCATCAGGTCAACAACTACTGCCCAACAGGGCTTTTAAATTAATGATTGCAATTTTGGTAATTTTGGCATATACCAGGGACTGAATGATGAAGTGCCATATGATGGGTAATTTTCACCTAGGTAACCTTGAGCTGTGTCAAACACAGTTGCATTCACACACCTTGGAAGAAACTCTCTGCTGTGGCACACCTGCTTTTGGCAGGAGCACAGCTCCAGGCCAGAGCACTACGTAGAGGTCAGGAGATTGACTTCTCTGTAGCTGCAGAAAGCCCAAGTGCCTGCCCAATTCTGTGGCATGTTGTAGACTGGAAGAGCACCTCTAGCACATGGCTCACTGCTGACTCCTTGTTCTTTTGAGTGTAAAAGCATGGATTGTCTGGGGATGAGCTATGACAGAGGGCAACTGATTAAAAAGACCAAATGGCTTATTTAAAAAAAGGTCATTTAAGTTGTAGGAATTCTAAACTCTTATGTCAAGCTGAAGGAGAACCTGAAAAATCAATTTTCAGATACTGCATACAAAATAGAACTTTAGCAATATAAGCTGGCTATGTCTCACTGCATACAGGGTTTACTAGGATAACTTTATTATTTGGCTACACGTTGCTACTAAGAAAAAGTCTCCTGTTTAATAACATAAGCTAAGCAAAATTAAATAAATCACAACCTAACACGTGAGGCTCCAGGCACATGGCCACCACATGAGAGATTTAGCATATCTACTTCATGAGTATCCTAGCACATGCCCAACACACCAGGTTCCTCACTGTCACAGGGACCAGGTCATTAAGAGGGGCTGGGGCCACTCGCACCTGCAGCCAGCAGCTGTTTGTCCAATGAGGCCAGTCAAGAGATTATGAAAGTCCCAGGTGTTTAGAAACAACTCATGAAGGCAGCATGTGGGCTTGGGTGGCAGGCCTTGGACTGGGATCTATGCTGCAGGCTGGGATTGTTCTAGCAGCCTTTTTGCTTCAAATTCTTGTATTTTGAAAAATAAACTGAGCTCTGGGAAATATAGCTGCATGATCCAGATTCTGGGCATGTTATTGATGCACCTCATACTGCACAAAAATGCATCAGGCAATGCTAACCTATGTTTAGTGTGCAAAAGTGTTGTAAAATTTATTATGTTTTTCAAACTTGGTCTCATTTCTTACACGTGTCCCACCTGGATTAAAACACAACCCACATAATTTTGTGTCAAGCTACCAGTGCCAGCAAATTATTTGTTTTGTTTTTCATACTCTTTCAGATCCCTCCACCAGAAGTATATGAAGATTTGATTAAATTTTCATTCCACACAAATGTATTTGAAAATAACATCGGCTATCTGAGATTTGATATGTTTGGAGACAGTGAACTTCTAACCCAGGTGTCCGACCTAATGATAGAGCATGTTTGGAAGAAAATTGTTCACACTGATGCATTAATCATAGACATGAGGTAAACCTTTGAATGGCAAATAACCAAAGCTCTTTCAAAACAGCATTTTATTTGTAACAGTGAATTAGCTTTACATGGCTTCCTCTCCTGTTTACAGGCTAACATTGCTAGGATTAAATGAGAAAAGGAAAACAGCCAAGGAAAATAATAACAGTCTGGAAGTATATCTCAAGATAAATTGTATCATCACTTGAGATGTTTAGAACTAAATAGGCAAATTTAGGGAATAGTTTGCAGAATGCAATTCTGGATGTTACACGTGTTTTATTTCTCAAATTTCTTTCTAATCTAACTCTCCATGTGCCACATATATATTTAAATAAATCTTTTACTTCATGTAGTGGCCAAGTGATTCAGCAGTCAAAAAGACCATGTTTAAGGCTGTGTTACAACATTTAATTTGCTGTATATGCAGTGCTAAGTAATTCTGGGCAATCAGGTCTGTACCAAACAGGCCTTGTGCACAGAGGTACATAGAGGTACTGTAGCTCTCCTGGGCCCTGCTGCTCCAAGCTGCAGCATGATATGCCTGCTCTCTGCTTAGAGTTCTATTGGACACTCCAGTGTGTCAACAGTGCTTCAAATCCTATGAGCCATAAGATGTCATCCATTTGTCACCAGCTATCAAAGCAGATTAATATAAAAATGTTCGTTTCCTACACAATATTTAGGGAAGTAATTCTCTTGTTGTGGTCCAGAGCTAATGTGTGTGAGCCCAGTTCATTACAAATATAAACCAATGAAAAGAAGCACTTTGTAAGAACTTGGTTTTAATATTAGAACCAGTTGCATCTATTGTTATCACAGGGCTCTTAATATTTGGTAATCTTCTTAATATTCTTGTGAGATTTTCAGCATGGGGAGGAAAAGTTGAGCAGAGTGATGAGAGCACAGAGAAAGATCTCACTGTGTGAGCACAGAAGAGGCAAGGCAGCAACCAGCATAAAACACCCATGACTGAATTTGAATTCAGCAAAAGCACCACTATCTTCCAGTACACTTGAGACAGGATTGGGACTTTCCTCTTTTCTCCCAAATTAAAAATTTTAGGGCTAGGGGCACTGAAACAGCAAAGATGAAATCATGTCTCAGGAACCAAATGGCATAATTATAGCTCTTTTCATGTGTTGTTTGGTTTTGGATTTTTTTTTTAAATATATATATTTAACGTATTTTCAGTCCTTTAATTGCGCCTAAAAGACCCAGTCTCTAAAGGCATTTAAAAGAGAACCCCAAAAAACCTTCTGAAATTCTCTGCTTGCCAATCTTATGATTTTAAGACTGATGATTTAAATTTTGCATGGGATTAACTGTAATGAATAATGTTTCTCATTTTACAAGTTTTCCTCCCTGAAACAGCTGGGCCACTCATGAACTTCATATTTAGATAATTTCAATTTTGCATGGGATTAACCATAATGCATAATGTCTCTCACCTTAATAGCTCCCCTTTATAGAACAGCTGTGGCACTCATGAACTTCATATTTTTAACTCTCACAGCATTGATAAGAGATACTAATAAACTAAAAGGCATCCCTAAGGTCACGTAAGACATCTGTAAGAAGGAGTACTAGCATCCAGAAGTTAAGTTACAACTCTGGCAACTGCTCAGTCATTATTACTGACTAAGTTACTGCAGTTTCACTGTCTGCAAGAGAGCCCCAGGAAGAGCATTCCAGCATTGCCTTGCCTGCCACCACCTTCAGCTGTGATGGCTCCTGTGGGAACCTGCACTCTGCTGGGCTGAGCTGTCTTGTGGGCTGTGCAGCAGCAGCACCTCCTGGCAGCACAGCACTATCAGGGACATGCTGAAGATGGTTATTTAACTTCTAGCCAGTCACAGTGTCAATCATACAGCTCCCAAACATGAAGAATAGAGATGTAACTTCACTCTTTGGAACACAGGCCTCCTGGATTGTCAGATCCTTTTCTGGAGGTGAAAAATCTTAGCTGTAGATTGTACTGAATAAACTCATTTTCAATGCCTGTGATAGGTACTCCTAACATCAACTACAGAACAGTACTGAATCCACACTAGGAGTAAGTAAAGTACAAACATTTTTAGAGCTGTGTGTGCTCTTGTATTAGTGAAAAGTGACAGGCAAAAATATTTTGATATTTAGTTGTGTGTATTCATAGCAGGGGCTCTCCAATAACAGGCTCTTCAGTAAAATTAATCTTCAGAGACTGCAATGGAATTAAACTGCAACCAAAGTTTTCAATTACAACTGTGCTAAATGAAGCAACTGACACAATCTTTAAGCCCAAAAATTTACCTCATTTAAACCACTAAGTCTCTCATTTTGTGTAGCAAAAAATAAGAACACAACAGTTCTACAAACATGTTGTTTTAATTAGAATCTACTTTTATGTGTTAGGGTGTAGGTATTTAGTCCTTGGTGGCCTGCATCAGGAACAGAATGAGTTACTCAGAGGAGAATAACAAGAACCTGATATTTCTCTGAAGTTTCAGAGTCTTTGGTTACTTTCTGATTTTTCCTAGGTAATATCAAGAAAAAAATAGACTTTTAAGTTTCGTGTTTGCTTTTGAAGTCAGTTGTGGGGCAATAACAGTCCAACACTCTTAGACAGGACTTTGCTTATCTGATAGATGTGCAAATGCTGATAGGGCAGAATGAATGTAAATGTATCAAAATGGAGCCATAAGTTTTTCGGGACTAATATTAAGGAACAATACTTGGAAAGGAGATTTACTGCCTGACACAAATTTTCACTTGTTTCCTTAATATTTTAAATTTTTGAAAAGGTACAATATTGGAGGCTCCACTACACCCATAGCAATCCTATGCTCATATTTCTTTGATGAAGGACACCCAGTTCTTTTGGACAAAGTTTATGACAGACCCAGCAACTCAGTAAAGGAGATATGGACCCAGCCACAGCTCAAAGGTAAATCGCAATTTCTTTTCAGAGTAGCTTCTCATTTCAGATGTCTCTCCTTGTCATTTTAAAGTGAGTCACTAAATCCTGTAACTCATTTGGTGAAAGCACCTGCCATGATCAGCTCAAGCTGTGTAGAGAACATAGAAACAAAAAAATGTGCATTTCAAGCCATGTCACTCGATGCCATCTACAAATAACAGTTTATCACTCCTAGAAATGCGGTATGTTAGGCACAGAGGTCTGTAAATTGGTCACCAGAAGTTTAGTCAAATTAAAAACAAATCCAGTGTTGCCTAGATCTCCAGTAACGTCTCTTCCAACACTCCCATACAGTTTTATACATTGTTCCCTACTACCTACCTGTGTAATCCTCTACATCGATAGATGAGAACACCCCAGTTTGTCCAGAGAAGAGAAAGAAAAACACTAAATTTTGTACATCTGGGTGAGTTTGAAGCATTTGGCAGGTGTCAGACACCCCCCACACATACCTTGCCCCAGTTTGTGGAAGTTGAAAGGGTGCTGCAACATGCCGAAACAGAGATCTTCAGTGTTCATAAACTGCAGTTAAGAGTGCTAAGAAGCCTTAAATATGGGGTTTAATTATTTTTCTATCTTAAGCTAAGACAGTAGCAAAACAGTTAATGGTGTCTGCAGTTGTTGGCCTGGATCAGGCTGAAATGGTTAAACTTTGTCCCAGTCTGCAGGGTCCATCTATTTTCCCAGGCAGTCAGAGGTGGGTTGTGCTTAGGGATATGATTTCTATGGACACATTCCAGCTCCCATCAAAGAGAAAAGGCAGACTCATACTAACTTCAAAGGAGCTGGATCTGGTCCTGTATTATATGTATCTACTGTGAAAAGAGTCTTCTAATGGTTATTATGTTTATAGTGAAATGAGAAGACCAAAGATGGTGTGAAAATTAATTACCACGCTATTGGGCCCCTCTCTTAGAATTTAGCATGAGAATTATATGTCATATTATTACTTACTTACAGATTGACATTTTTAGAGCAGTTTAGTTTTCAAGTTAACAAGTTTATACCTAGTTTATACCCACTGGTCACTTTTTCAAAGAAACTAAACTCTCAAAAAGTATCTAGCATGTTCAGATATATTGAAAATAAGGGGCAAAACCCTTCCCATTCTTGTCAGCGGTTTATGTAAAAAAATGAGATACTTGGCTCAGATCGTAATAATAAAGGGGTATTTTTTGAAGGGTTTGGGACAAAGGCCATGTATAGCATCCATTTACAAACCACAAAAAAGCTGTGGGAAACAACTGTAATTTCATAAAATAATGCCTGCACAGTTGCAGGCCAAGCTCTATGACAGCCATGTTCCTAGAGCAGGGATGAGGGTGAAACTGAAGATACTTCTGGATGAGTTTTGACTACTCCTGCTGCAATGGTGAAAAATGTCATTTTTCTCACCTGTCTATTCTGCTACTCTGATGAGATCTGGAGCTTCTGTAAAAGTCAAAGCCACACAAGAGCTAACAGTAATAATCATGAGCTGGCTTTTCTCCTTATGGAGCTCATAACCAGAAACTGACGGCACAAGAGCACCACACAGGGAGGCAGCTGTTTTTTACAGCGTATCTGGGCTAGTGTTGAAAGTACTTTAATACTGTGATAGGCACAAAGTAAATTTCCAAACTTCTTGGGTTGCTAACAGCAGGTAGGGAGCAAAGCCTCTATCTTGGCTTCTCTTTGCTCTATTATACAAATAAATCTCCAAAAATGGACTCATTTCTGATGTGTTTTTTCCTATCTTACAGGGGAGAGGTATGGCACTCAGAAGGGGCTGGTAATCCTTACCAGTGCTGTGACAGCTGGGGCTGCTGAAGAGTTTGTATACATAATGAAGAGACTGGGCAGAGCTCTCATCATTGGGGAGCAGACCAGTGGTGGCTGCCATTCCCCACAGACGTATCAGGTAGATGAAACCAACTTCTACATGATCATCCCTACCTCCAGATCAGTCATCTCTGCAGACAGCACCTCTTGGGAAGGAAAAGGAGTCCCTCCTCACATAGAAACACCAGCTGAAACTGCACTGATCAAAGCAAAGGAGATGCTCAATGCTCACCTACACACCTCTAGATAGCCCAATGGAGGAACACATCCCTAGTTCTTATGAAAAGAAAGATAGCCACCCAAATGTAAACCCTAGAAGTGGGAGGTACATTTCAATCTTTATGGTCAGTGATTGATTCCCTGTACATAGCTCAGAGTGACTCCTTTCCAACATGCTGGCATTTTTCCCCACTCTGTGGAACCCAGCTCTTTCTGTGCATGGTTGAAATACTTTAATAATTCACTGGGGTTTCTGGATTCCTCTGCTGTAATCAAACATAAATGTTCAGTGTGTCAGTTTTTTGAAGTGTGGCTACCAATCACAGATTTCCTTTCATCCCATAGAAAATCCCAGTTGTCAGTATTGAAAGCATGTGAACACCTTTAAAGACAGAAAAGGCTCTTCTTTGGAAATTGTGTACATTCCTACGTATACATCTTTAAAAATTAACAGTAGTTGGAAAAGTCTATTTTCCAAACTGCAAGAGCTAAATTAAGTCTCTTCTCCATTTCATCTAAACCTATCAAAAATAACCATTCCCAGTCTGACAGGGTTGCTGAGACTCCTGGTATTTGAAAGGAACATGTCTGCTTCTCTCAGAGTGTCTGTCAGAGGGGAGGATGAGCAAGACAAAGGCAGTACGTTGACTCTTCTACCCAGTGTTCAGATCAACTCACTCAAGGAAAAGAATCATATATTTTTACTTAAAGGCTAAAATTAGATTGCTGTCCTGACCCAAAGACAGAAGAAAAAAAAAAATAAGAAAGAAAGAAAGAAAAAAAAAGCTGAAAAATATCTTTTGCACCCTGCTATCAAGCTACATAGGTGATGGTGTATTCCAGGATAACTCACAGAGATACTGACATGAGCTTAATGCACAATATTCCTTATCTTTCCTACAATTCCTAAACATATATCTCTGTAATTTTTTAGAAATATGTGTAACTTTAATCTAGAGCTCAGATTTTCTCATCTCTACAAAAGGCCAGCTGTAAGGTAATTAAACTAGGGAAATAGTCCCCCAAAATGCAGTTAGAGTCTATAGCAGTTACACGTTGGTGTTTATTTGCTCATTTGTAAGTTCCTGCCATTTTTTTTTATGAATTGTGTTAAACACTTCAAGTTTTTACAAGAAAATTTTATGAGCTAAATAGATTTTCCATCTTTTTTATTACTTGTCTTACCAACTACACTCAGTGTGATTGCTAACCTGAACTCTTTTGAGACATTTTCATGTTCTGATTTTTATGCACTAGCTTGTTGTTAAACTTCTCAGTGTTGTGGAAAATACTATAATGAATTAAAACCCATACAGAATTTCATGTAAAGTGATATACATATGAAGAATATTAAATATTCTTAATGTGGAAAAAAATGGAGTAGTCAATGAATGAGTAAACAACACTAATGTATTTCTTCTAATGTCTTTTAAGCCTCTTTAATATCTCAATAATCCAGATAAACTGCTTTGTTTTCCTAAAAACAATCAGTTGTGCTGTCATGTACAAACAATGTTAATTGTTAAGCCAAATATTTAGAAACTTCAGCCATCCATTCAAGGATAAAAAGCCATACTACTTGGGCACAAAGAGCAAATAAATTCTTCCCAGAGGAATATGGGAAATACATATGTATAATAAATATGTCTAGAAATGGGAATTTGGTTGGAAAAACAAACAGTGAAGATGCAATTGCTGGTGAGTCCATTTTAAATCAATAATGCTGTTAATTCACTAATGTGATCGATTTCAGTAGAAAACTATTGTGCAATCTTGAGAAATTCTATTACTTGACAAAATACTATTTGCTATTTCATAGTACTGGCAAATTAATATTGAAACTTCCAGGCTTAACAAAGGCTAGTATGCTAAAAGCAATTTTTCCTGTCTTCACAAACTGCTATGTCATAGTTATGCTCATCTTAATGAGTTTAGACCTCACAGAACTACAGTCAGTAATTGTGTAGAAAATTACATTGCATTGAAAGGTCTGAAAATCACAAAAGCACAAATGCAAATTAATTATGGAAAGTCCATGGTTTGTGGTTTAAATGAGAAAGTAAGAAAGTTTTTAGGGAGGGACAAGCAATTTTAGAAGTGCCCTTCCAGAACACAACAGGAAACGTGATGAAACTGCCACCCTTCCCTCATCTGGCTCCAGAGCTGACATGGAAATTCTACAGTGTGTAGCACCATTTTCTTATCATCTCACCTAGAATAAATTCCTGAATTTTAATCCTAATCATGCTCCTTTTAAAGGGAAGAAAGGAGTTATTGTATCAGACAACCTAGTATTATCATCTTTCTCCTTCCACCATTCATAGAACTCCAACCAAGAAATGACAGCCAGCTTTTATTTCTTTTGTGCTGTCTTAGTCCAGCACTTTCCAAACTGTACTCTGTAGATCCAAGGAAGCATACAAACTGCCTTGATTAGTGAAAAATTACCTCACAAAAAACAAGTAAATATGTATTTCTCAAAAGCATATCTGAGTGTCATTTTGATGGAAAAACACATCTTCATCAGAAAAAATTCAGGGATCAAGTGATTAGCGAGTGAACAAATATTGTAATCTGGCATTTCCTTTTGGTAAACTCATTATCCATTGCAGAAACACAGTCTGCACAGCTAAGCTTGACAGCACTGTGTTGTGTCCTTTTTCACTGATCCAGAAACACGTCATGAGAAACAGTTGTTTGATCAAAATGAACAGTTAGTTGCTAACAAAGACAGGAAAAGAACCAGTCAAGTCACTGAAAATTGTCTCCTCTTATTTTAAAAACAAAATTATTTTTCCACCTTCCCTAGCATTTCTACTTGTAGAAAAGACAGAGATCCCTGCTGTAAAATCACAGTATTTCTCAGGGACAGAATGCAGTCCTTCACGAACTCCCTGTTCTAGTGAAATGCCTTCCTGCCAGCAGGATTTCATCTGCACTAATTTAAATTTTCAGACTTCTAGACATAAGGGGAAATAAGCTTCCAGCATGACTCAATTATAGGAAGTTTGTTTTTCTTTGTCTCGTTAGGCTTCCTTCTGCCTGTTCAATATTTGGTTCACTCAGCTTTAATATGAGTATTTTCATTTAAAGAAATAAAATCTGCAAAAATTTTGGATAAGCCCCCTGGTTTATGTAACCCAGTTTAGATGAGACACTTAGTTAAACTTGAGACACATAAAAGACTTTCACTGTGCCTGCACAAGGAGCTTTACCCAAAGGCAGGTTTTACACACAGGGAATCAAGTTCTGGTGCTGTTGGCATCTGTGGGTTTTGCACTGATACCAGCACAGATGCAGCAGGCAACAAGATGTCATATTGTTTGGTTTGCTAAATAAGCCTTAGTTCACAAATCCCTTTACCTCAGAATAAGAAGGAATTTGTTAACGCAATCTTTATGCTGATGGCCACCTACAAAATAACAAGGACAGCATTGCACACACTGCCTGCAGTGTGATTTCCATGGTACAAAGAGGGAAATCCTCAATCTTTACAGACCAGGACCACAGTGCACTGCCCCCAAGCTGGAGGAGGTAAGGAAAGTACTAGAAATAAAGCTTATTAAAAACCTCTCCTCATTTTTGTATTTTGAATCAGCTCTGCCACTTTTCATAACTGCTTCTTATAACTCTCTCTCCCTGTGCACAGAAGGCATTCCTACATTGCTTGGTATCACAGTAATGTATATAAATATAATATAAATCACTGTGGCAGAGATATGCCCACAAGGAAACTGGGTAAGAGTTCTTACCTTTTCTTTTCCTCAAAGAAAGCAACTCCATAACATAAAGGGAAGCTATCTCTCCCTGTAACCTTGCTGCCTGCTTAAGCCTCATACCATCAGCAAAATGAAGAAGTTTGATTAGTGGTGAGAATCCTCACACTGTAGGTCTAATACACCATTTGAAGAGTTTGGCATCTGTGTTTCAGTGGTTGATTTTCTACACTTTGTCCAACACAAAATCAGTAAAACTGTGTAACCATTAAGATTTGGTACTGCTTCATTGTGATCTAAATTATACACCAGGTGTAGTGCACTGGAAATACAGGCATTTAGAGCAGGGTAATGTTGGAGTGATATGCCAAAATAATACTGAGGAGCATTATACAGCTAGTCCTGTCTTTTTCCAGAAGAAATCTGAAGCTAGGTTTCTAATCATAAAACTGTTAAGAAAACATGGCATCTTTCAGTAAGTACAGAAGAGAACATTTTACAGTAATGGTACCAAAAGATCTTTAGTCTTATTTATACTGGGCCAGGCTGATCTTAGAGTAATTAATATAAATCAGGAGTAGCAACATGGAATTATTCTGGATTTGCACTGGAATAAATGAGATCACAATCTGGCCTAAACTACTAATGGGAAATATAACCCTGACCACATATGAATGCAGTTACACCACAGAGTCCTTCATTACACTTTATGGACACTGACTTCACAGTAAACTGGCTGGCACCCAGGTGGAGTGAAATTTGGCCCATTAAACTTTGCCATAAATATATTCCTTACACAGTAAATGTTATTGGACACAAAATATAGATGGAAAGATTACAAGGAAACCACACCATCCCCTACCCAATGCAAGGTTGCTCCCAAGTTTCAAAGTCTTTGTTCGTTTTGGTTTTTAATGGTTCAAGTGGAAGAGCTTCCACCACTGACCTGGAAAAGCTGTATTACAATCCAACCAGAACTCTCCTGAACCATAACAAGTTTTATCACTTTCAGTTTCAAAAATAAAGCTGGGGTGCACAGCCAGTGGTTGGCCTGCAATAAGAAAAATGTTTACATTAATAGGAAACAGCCATGTATTAATGTTCAGCAGCAATATATTGGGAAGAATACAATCTCCTGACTTAAGGAAATTTCCCAAGAGGTGACAGTGAGTGTGTTATGTTGGTTCCATCTGACAGCCTAAGACTATAAATCTCTTTTATCGTTCAGATGTGTTTACTTGCTGATACTTGCATTATCAGGCTAGGTATTGTCAAAATTCTGTCCAGTATACAAAAATCACTGAAGTATATCATCAGTATGGTGGAACATATAGAGCATATTGAAATGTCCTTTACCCTCAGCTGGGAAACAGGAGATTTCTGATCATTCTCTGTCTGAAAGGGAATAATAGCCCTTGATGAGGCAGGTGAGGTTCAGAGACAGGCCAGAAAAATATCTGACAACTTGAAAAAATACCGTACAAGAGCAGGAGAAATGATTGCTTGATGAACAGTGTCATAAATCATCAAATCAAGCCCCTAAATGGATTTTAAAAGTAACGAAAGGTTAATTAGATGGGCTGCAGTAACGATAGACAGTGTTTCCTCCCACACTGAGCAGTATAAATGTATCTGCCGCTGAGACTCAGAAAAACTCAAAGTAGGCAAGAGAAAAATGTCTCATGGACAGGTCAGAGAAACAATATGCCACTTCCTTTTTTAAAAAGTTGGAATTGGCCCAAATAGAAACCAGAGGATAGACAAGCTTGTCTAATGCAGTGCAATTCATGTACACCTGTATCATTCTGTGTTTCTCTTTTAGCAGCTATCAGAACAGACCCTTTCATCCACAATTAAAGTGTGCAGATTCTATCTATCAATAGCTAATTGTAACTCAAATACCCTAACTGCTTCCTTTGGTATATCTAAATTCTGAAAACCACAGGCTAAACTCTACTCCCATCAGATCAGTATGCCTACTGAAGACACACAGATCTTCAAACTTTTGCGTCCTGTCTACACAATAAGGTTGACAACAGCTCACATTTTGATAGACCCACATTGATTTCACTGTGTAAAGTATATTTCAAAAGCAGCAGAGCCTAGAACAGAACTTGGATATTCTGCTTTACAAGTTCCATCCTCTTTGGCAGTCTGCCAGTCAGCTGCTGGCAATCATAGATTTCAGTCTTAAATTCAGGTCTTTTTCAAAGCCAAGGAGATGGTAAGATGTCAGTTTTTAACTCAAACATTTGGTAAGAGAGCTGATTCAGCTAACACAAAGGAGTAAGAGTCCACCACTGCTGCTAGAAATAGTAACTTTTTTTTTTAAGATACAAGCTCTGATTTTTCTAATGCTTAAAGGTTCCTTATTCAATGAGGCGGTTGTTATTTCTGTATTTACATTGTACTGCACAGATACCAGCAAATCAAATATAAGCAAAGACAACTGTGTTTGCAAATCTGTAATTTTGTTCCCTACTCTGCAAATTAACACTGCATGTGGATTTATTTCACTAGTTTATTTCCTCAAAAATAGGTTGACAAGGGCTAGGTTGAGTTTTCAAAACTTAAAACCCACTCAGACTCTTGTAAACATTTAATATTTTTTTCGCAAAGCATCTATTATAAATTATTGTAAACAGTGATTTCCTGAAAGAAATTAATGTAAACTCAAAAAGAAATTATTTAAGCGAACTATCATTCCCTTCTTCATCCAACCTGCCTGGTCCCTTGGTGACATCTGTCTGCACAGCTCTAATTATGAGAAGTCATGTGCCGGGATAAATGATGGCGTTCTCGGAAGTACTCATGGCAAATGGGACATGTCAGCTTCTCCTCTCGTCTCCTCTTGCACTGGGATTCACTTGAGGAATACTCTTTTTTGTGATGGGACCTCATGTGGAAGACTAAATCAGATGTCATGCGAAAGGACAGGTTGCATTTGGCACACCAGTTCTGGGCAGCCACTCCAAAGGATGTGAAGGTGGGGGGAAGAAGAGTCAAGGAGGAGGAGGAGGAGGAGGAAGTGGTGGTGGTGTTTTGTAACTGTCCTGCTTGCTTGGGCCACGGTTCTGAGGTATATGGGAAAACATTGCTCCGAGTGATGCTTGTCTGCAGCATCTGAGCATTACACAAATCATTGACAAAGAACTTGGAATTGAGAAGAGTGCTGCAGCACATGATGTCTGCGGTGGCAATGAAGCCAGACAGCTCTCCCAGGCTCTTTGTTGACTCACTCATGGGATTAGAAGAATTTACTGCAGCTCTTTCTGTTACACACTTACTGGGTTTGCTGAAAGCACTCTTCTGTTCTCCTCGAGCTCTGGTGGGCCAAACAAAGGAGAATGCACTACCAGAGGAGTTCAGCAACACTTCCTTTGACACCTGCTCTTTACCAAGAGGGACCATGCCATCCTCCTGCTCTGGCTCCTGCAGTCTCTCATTCCTCAGCTTCTCTTTCATCCTCCTGACCTCAGTGAATGCACTCTGGTTCTGCTCTAAAGCATCCTTCCTAGCTGACTGCCTCCCTGAACTAAGCTTCCAGAAAGAACCAGCCAATGCATGCTCTCCCCCAACCTCCTCCTTGCCCCCAGAGTTACGTTCCTCAGTCAAATTATTGGTTTTCTCCAACAGCACTGTTTTCCTGCTCCTGTTGTTCTCAGCCTCTTCAGATTTTGCTCTCCTTTCTCCAATAAGACCATGTGCATCATCTTTACAAGCTGCCATTTTGACTTCCAGGTCCCTTGCCAGACTGTGGAAATTTGTGGTCTGCTCAGCTAGGTTGCTCTTTTCAGTTTTAGGGTTCTGGAAGTTTCTCCATAGCAGAGCGTTTTTCTCTGGGACACAGAGGAAGCGGACATGGGACAGATAGGAATGCTCACATTTAAACACTCGGTCGCATTCTTGGCATCTCAACTCTGCAGAAACAGACAACAAGTGATGAGTTTTGCAAAGTGGAATCATGGCTGGATGCAGATCCTGATCCTGTCATTGACACACAAAACCAGAAACACCTCTTGTGTCATACAAGGTAACACATGGTAAAACTAGTGCCAGTGCAGAACCAGGTCCCTTCCTGCCATGCAAAATGTCATGCTTAGCTGCTTCCATGCTCCTGTGTTACTGGCAGAAATTACTCTGTTAAGACTCTCAAGCCTAGATTTTATTACATAAAATGTAATTATATTACAGAAAAGTAGATAAAATGGCCAGTACACCATGATCTAGATAAAACCATTTAGACTTTAAAATTATTTGAAGTCTAAAGCCAGATTTGGATCTACATTTCTTAACTAAGTCACTGGCTTTTATTCAGAATGAACGTTAAATACTATATATCCAAGCAATAATGAGTTTTAGACCAGGTTGCAAAGATTTTTACATGACCCTCTATTTTTAGGATTCTCTGGAAATTTAATACCATTTAAAAATCATCTAACCTTAATGCCTGAAGCCCTTACTCATGCTTCTTTGGAAAGCTGTTATATGCCTTAAGGCAAATGTCTGTGGCACATTAAATGATGTTCAAATAGAAGGAATGGCAGTGATGGGCAAGAGGAATAAGGAACCCTCTTTCCTTGTGGTCTTCAGACCTACTGCACCCCTGGTTCATTGGGATGATTGATTTCCCATGAAAAAATGATACAAAATTCAGCAATCAACACAAATATGGTACATCATAACCTTTGTAAACTATATCCATGTTACCTTATTTCACAACACAGCAGTTTTAAAATGCAAATGATGCCAGACAGTAGCTGAGGCCTGGGATACACAGGAAAGTTCATAAGCTGGTTGAGTAGAACTAAAAATTCCTAATTTGGGACTCAACACAGCTTAGATCCCTTTACAAACTACAGAAGATGAAAGTTTCATAAGAAAATAAGGCTGATGAAATGGGTGGAACATTATACCGGTGAGATTAAAGTCTTGCATCTAGATATAGTGTTTCTTATGCAAGTAACACTCTTCCCTGGTAAATTCAAGGAGCTGGCAGTGTGTAACAGAATACATTGAAACCAGCTGGAATGATTTAGTCAGTTCCTGCTATGAATGTGCCTGTATTAACTTAATACTAATTTACAGACAAGCACATTTCCATATGAATTTGCTAACACATATCTTTACCAACCTATACCTTTACTAACCAATCTATACAAGCTTTGTTTAAATCAACTAAAGGGAATGCAGAAAGGGTTTTGTTCCAGTCTAACCTGGTAGAATTTGGAGTAAATTACATCTGGAGTCAGACTTGGTATGGACCTGACTGACCTGCTTGGTATTTCTGTAATCTGGATTTCTAGTTCTGTAACAACTTCCAGGTCAATTTATTTTGGTGCAATGAATTTCCAGCAACATTTCAGAAATTAAAGCATGCTCTTTCCCTCATTTCCACTGCATCCCACACTAAATAGGCCAACTGTGCTGTATTCAGTACTGTTAGGTTTGTTATGTATTTTTAAAGACCTGCTCATTTACAAGATTTAAGCAGAATACCAGTCTATACCTGATTTCTCAATGTGCTTAAAAAGGCCTATTTCAAACTGATACTTTAGACTTTTAGGATTTCCAAGTTATCAAAGTGCATAGATTTCCATTGCATAGCTCAAAAATTTCAGCATCTCATTCAGAATCCCTAGTGCACCATCCTCTGCTAGAAAGTACCAATGAGAATGGCATCAAGAACTGCAAATTGGCTCTTGTTCTGCACCTCTAGCTCAAACCTTAAAGCAGGTCTTTTCTCTTAGCAGACCAGATTTAGACGTTTTGTATTATTACAAGACAACCATGTACTAAAGAAGATGCAGATTCATTTCTGTCCTCAGTGACCCCTGCAGTCAGCAATTTGGTACTTACCATTCTGGGGACTCTGAGCTTTTATTTCATTGAAACCCAAGAGGCTGGAAAGCTCCTCATCATACCAGACAAGCAGTTCCTCATTTTTATTGATTTTCCTGGTGGAGCGATAGTATAACTGACTGTTTTCTAAGTAAGCTTCCAAGTTCTGCTCCTTGCTATTGGCAGCTGCTTGTACGAGTCTCATCCAAGGCAGTCCTGTGGGGCTGTGCACAGATGTAACATCCACCTGTGAGGCAGGACACAAAAAAGGGAAGTTACAGGTCTTGAGGCCCAAGATTTTCAACCAATCCAAAAACAAAACCTATGTTCTGCCTCTCACTGAGCTCATAGGACAAAGCTGTGAGCCCAATACACTTGGGTCTCCAAATCTAAAGGCATCACAGGGAGAGGGCTTCCCTAGAATGGGGGCTGAGAGCTCTAGGAATACAGCTGTGTGGAGGGGGAGGAGGCACCAATGCTCATGTGTAACCTCCCATGGCAAAGCCAGGCCTGGTATGTAGTTCTTGGTCCTGTCCTGCACAGACCATCCCATGGGGTGTGGATCACTGAGGTACATGAGGTGTGATCCTCTCTAAGGAGGGGTCTCAATCCTTGGGATATGAGTCAGGAGATGTGCCAGTGCTGTCACTCGGGGACTGAGAGATGTGCAGACCCCTGAATCAGTGCAGTGTGAAACTATGGGAATGAATTCACACTCAGGACAGTTGCATGTGGAATTTTTCACAGACATAAGAGGATATGGATGGGGGGTATAAGAAAAATCATGGTTATTTGATTTAATACCCCAAGTAAACATCTGCATATCTGTTTGGCTAGATCACATAAAATACAGATTTTAATATATACAACTAAAAAGCACTTATATGATCTCTTTCCTTTTTCATAAATAAAATTATGTATGCCTTTTTTACCTTTGCTAGATCAATTAAATTAATTGCAAGATGTCTAAACTGATAAACCTCATCAAATCAATACTTTTTGTTAAATAATTTCTGAGAGTTCCAAGAGGTTGATTTACTTTCAATTTGTGTTGCATGCAGATATACCAAACAAATTCAGCTTAAAAATATTTCTCAGATTGTAAGGTTAGGCACTAAAAACTATAAAAAATAATATTGAGTCTATTGCTCAAATTAAATTTCCATTCTATCTGTGTATTACAGCATAGTCCTAAATCACATATAATTTTTACTCCACAGATCTCTTGAGTCATTTAGTCACAGGTTGACAACGAAATAATGTTAAGTACAAAACGTGGCATTGTCTTTCCTCACTCAGTGTGTGACTCCAATTTTAGTTACTTTGTTACACTGGATAGGGAATGATTTTTTTCTTTATATGTTATTCCTTGGTGTTTACCACAGCATATCTGTGCTCTCTGCAACATTTGAAAGACGGGAAAAATTTTCATAGCTTGAAGGCTAAAACACAAGTTGATCAAGGGCAACATTCATATGCATAAAAACTATTTTTTTAAGCACTAAGTCATTGTTTAGAAAGGAAGAAGTTTGCAAATGAAAAATGTCTAATGACAAGTATGATCTAAACTTCACCCCAAGCAATGTATAGCTCTTTGCTTTCCATTAATTGCAGGGCAGCCATTCATTGGTGTTTGGTACCAGGAACAATATTTTGGCTAATTATTTCTCTGGTTTTTTACTGACTATTACCCACCCTGAATAGTTTGATCACATTAGTAGCTTGGATACAAGAATGAAACATTAAGAGACCATTAGGATAAGAGTTACTTAGTGTAAGAGAGAAAATAAATTAGCATGCCCTGAAACTGGTTCTCTCTAAATGCCATGGTAATTAACAATGATTGAGAAATACAAGTGCCTGACAGCAACACAAGAACACCCACCCACACACAGTGGCTGTAACTAATAGCTATGACAGAGGCTGTCATATTTTAGTTGCTGTGCTTCAGAAATACCAAGCAGCCACCCAGTGCTCTAAGCAAAGTCAAAGGGAGCACAGCTCCACCAGGAACCAGGACTCCAGGAAAGAGCTCGGAGAGCTACAAGTAGGTGAGGAGGAGTACCAGATGAAAGACAAGATCTGGGTGCTGCCAACTAGAAGCATGAACCAGCTTTAGTTTTTCCATGTGTTTAGAGACACTATAAACCTGGCAAATCCACCCTCTCCTGGAGATGTCAATCCCCCGGATGGATCTTTTGCATTCATACATGAGGTAAGGCCTTCACAGCCCAGCATCTCAGTCATAGCTGGGCTGTGGAGGAATGGGGCTCCCTTGGGAGATGCTGGAAGAGAAGAGAGAAAATAAGGCTCTTCCCTTGAAACCCCCAAGAAGCTGTAAGGGGCAGAGAAATCAGCTAGAAAGAACTACCTGTGCCAATGTCTGCCAAGGCATCTTCTTTGCACAAGTGTACAAATTGGGTGAAGGAGCTCAAATTAAGGTCTCCAAGAAAATGAAGAAAAAAAATTATGAAGTCCCTCTTTGGTCTAAACAAAAAGCCCAGGATGATGAAACCCTTGTTAGAAATAATATTTCCCAAAGTCTTGCAGGAGTGCTGATGACCTATGATGAACAGAAACCTCAGTTGCAATGAATCCAGCTTGCCAAATTATTCCTGTGTGTTTTCTGTTTGTACTATACCCAGCAGAGCAAAACCTATTTCTTGTTTTGCACTTCAGTGCCATGATGACAACACAGCACCATGATGGAATTTTAAAATAATTACTACACATAGTTAAGAGCCTAATGGTAGTCCCTGATTTCTGGAAGGTTTACTTTTAATTATGAGTATTTAACAGGATATGGGACTACTGATTGCATCTGAAACAGCTACTTGCACAGAATTTCATGTATTTACTGCCAAAAGACAGAGATCTGAGCCAACTCAGGCATCCAATTTCATTGCTGCATAGCAATTACTTAGCTCAAGTGTAGAAAAACACTAAAGCTATCCCTCTAGAGGGCTCTTCCAATGTAAAAAACCTTTGAGGCTTTCTCTACAGTAATTCAAAACTCCCAGGAGAAATACAGAAATATTCCAAAAATAAAGCCTCATTTCAGGGCAGGTCTCTCTCCAAAATGTTTGTTGGTCTCCTGGAGTACTGATAACATTGTCCAAGAAAGCAAATTTGTGCCAGAGACTCAAAACAGTCAGATAAACCCTGAAGCTTCTTCTTCTCTCTCTTAATTTGTTTAAAGCAGAAGCATAGAACAGGTTATCTCCCAACAACTGCATCTTCCATATTACTCATATGCCTTGAGATTTCTCTCCTCCAGAGCACAGAAATATCAGGCAAACCTGGATCTCTGCCAGATGCATCCATGCCATAGAATGCAGGAAACTGGCCTTCCTCACACTGTAAAACACTGGTCTTCATTTAGACCAACAGTGCTTGAAAGTCACTCCAAGCCCCAGAAAGCCAGGGTAAGTGGTCAGCATGACACACTGTGGCTATGCAACAAAAAGAAAATTGGGGAACTAGAGCTTGAAAGTTAATAGTCCATTACAATCCTGGGGTTTCTGCCTTCCCTACAGTGATTGAAAAGTGTAGCTGTAACACAGACAGATCTAAGGTAACTTTAGGAGGTCCCTGTACTAATAGCAATTCAATTGTGGCTGCCCAAAGGGTGTTGGGCTGGTTGCCTGACTGCCATTGTGGTTTCACTTTTAAGGATAAATTAACATACTGGAGTAGCAGCTACCTAGATCTGTAAATAAATGCTGTGAATGTATCATCTGCATGAATCAGCGCAATGCTACAGTCTTCTCCCTCTGTTCTCACAGGGCTGTCACACCTCCTGATAAACCTCCTTTGTCCTGACAAAACCTGAACTAGAGGTTACTAAACTATTTGTCCCTCTTCCCCTATTCCAAGTCAGATCTGAAGCAGGTCGTCAATCATCAGCATAGAAGTGGGACTTTGTATTCTTCCTGCAAAGGAAACAGTTTTCCTTAGGTCCTTCCAGTCTACAGCTCATAAATCAGAAATGCACTGGCTCTCTCTCTTTGAAGTAACTGTTACTTTTGCTGAACAAAACAAAATCCTACCCCTTGCAAAGTTACCTTCTCAGAAATGGTGTAACTCTTTTTTGATAAGTCTAACATTAAACACTCACATTTTTCTCATACCTTAAATACATAGTGGATGTTCCGTCTATCGGAACACTTGAGAGCAATGAAAGCTACAGTGTCTAGCAGGGTGTTCTGCAGCATGCATGGTCCAAAAACAACTTCTTCAGGGATGTCTTGTGTGGTATGAACAGTAGCCAGTATGTCTGGAAAATGGTGATGCAGAAGCTTGTTGTCACTTGTCCAAAGGAATTTAGGCAAAGATGTCAGTTCCATTATAAACCTGTAAAAAATACAAGAAATCACATTTGGCATAGAGATAGAAGTAGAAGGTGGAATCACTACTTGAAATACGAAGATTCCCAGGAGCTGTAGGTAAATTGTAAGAGTATGGCAGGACATTGTTGGTTATTACAAAGTTTACAGCTCTATTAACGTCCAGTTCAGAACGAGAAAGATTACTTTGCACTAAACCAAAATCTTAGGTTTGTAAACAAGTGAATTACTCTTCCTGGAACAGACACACAGTCCAAGAGTTCAACTGCTGCTCTCTACAGACAGAAGTAAGAAGATTTGGGAATGATAAGCAAAATTTTCAGTGAGTAGAGCTCAGCATATTCTTAAGCATATTCTCAGATATCCCTCTTATTATTAATAGTTTGTAGAAATGTGAAAAAAGGCAGAGAAAAGAACAGCAACAAAATAAAGCAAGACTTTTTTGAAACACATTTTGTAAAAGTTGTGCTTTTTTACTTGAGTGCAACATCAGTCTAGTTTCTGGTTAAGCTGCTACAAAACCAGGAATAACCTGAGTCCTGAGTCTATCCAACCAGAATGCACAAAATCTGTGGAAATTCCTGAAAAGAGTAATTTTCATCCTGCCTCAAAGTACCTGTTATCAGGTGGAGTTGAGAAAATCAAATCAGATTATGATTCTTTGCATAGTGATACTCCTAGCACAATGTTAGTAGAGATTCCTCTCTTAGAGGATAAATTTTCCAGCCCTGAATGTAGAATAATATATTTGTCATTGCAGACACAACTTCTGCAATATAAGCCACAATCTGAGAACTCAGTATGCAGCAAGGAGAAAACAGGCTTGAGTTGTTCTAAGCCTCTCTGGGTTTCTAATAAAGATATTGCCATCTCCAGCTCCCAGCTGGAGGTCATGGAAAACCCCTCATTTATGCCATCAAGAGCTGGATCAGGTCTATTAGGCAGAGAAAATTAAAGAGAACAGCAACAAGCCCTGAAGAGGCCTTAGCCTAATAAATACTGAGATAGAAGAGCTGAAGATCCAGTCTAATCTTTCTCACTCTCTGCCAACAGAATTGATTTGTTACTCACTGACTCATGACTTAAACTGAAGTGGTATAAAATGCTCAGGAGAGTTGCACTGATTTAACTAAATCAATTTCTAAATCAGTGTAGTTAATTCAGTATAATTTATTCCTTGTAGGCAAGGTCTAAGACCCTACCCTAAAAATACTAAAATGCATGGTCAGACATTCAGTATGTAGTAAGCATCAGAAGGATGAAGGCCAAAACCAGATGACCAAGGCAAAGAGTGGGATAACAGATGTCCTCTATCCAGCCTCAAGCATCCCTTGAACTCAATGTGACACCGAAGTTTACTTGTTTCTAATTGACTTGTAAAGTTAATATGTGATCAGACAAAAAATCCCCCAAACCTACACACGTAAGTGCCAAAGTCTCAAAGTGCCACCCTGGCAGCTGTGGAAGCATGGAATTTGACTCTTGCATGGAAGGGTCACTTTTGTGAAAAGCTGCGAGACGGATGTGCTGTGGTTGCACAGCAGATGGGACAGTTACCGTCAGCCTCACACCGAAATGTTTGGGCACCGGGAAGATCCATCTTTTCCAATCATTTGGCGAATGCACCATCTAGTGTCGCATCTCAGCATAACACAGTGACAAAGCGGAGCGGGACATCGCCCAGCCCTGGAGCTGTCGGTGCGCTCTATCGCCGCAGCTGCTGAGCACCCTGCCGGGCAGCAATCACTCCTCTCAGGAGTGGGCCATTCTCTCTGCCACCCTCTGCTCAAATTGGAGGTTAGCTGCCTCCTCAGGTACTGGGTTTGATAGGGTCTGGTCAGGGTAATGTCAGGGAGGGAGAGCGATTTAAATCTAGAGCGCTGGCTTTTTACAGTGTGGGCTGAAGATGTGCTGCTGTTAGTTAGAGTGGAGAGTGGGGGTACTCTGCAAGAAGTAAAAAGGGTTAATCTTTTTCTACAGTCTTCAAATGTCATGACAAAGCTCTTCCCTTTGCATCCACAAGATTTCAGCTTCTGTTACTAAGGCAAGTTCATGAGCTGAGGGATAACAGTGAGCAAACATAACTGTACTGCTTTCAAAAATGAGCTGCTACTTCTGCAAAGGGATGTGCTGCATCCTGTCGGTTTTCCAACCTGCCCTTGTTCAGGTGTCTCCATTCCAAAGTGTAGATTCATCCAGGGCAGTACTGGAACAAGTCCTGCCTCCTGCACAGGTGAGGGGTGGTAGGGGGTTCTCTGGTAGCTGCCACCCTTACCACAGAGAACTGAACTGAAATACCAGCTTCCTCAAAAGTAAAGACTAAAGTTTGAGACGTGACTTGAGAGAAAAGAATTTAACTGATTTGCTTACTCAGCTCTCTGGTGGAGCAAGGGAAATCAGATGAGCTGAAGGGAGTCAAAGGACCATGGACAACAGGAGTAAGAGGTGAAGACATGATCCAAATAATAAAGATCTACAAAAGCATCACAGGCATCACTGAAATATTATGGCTGGATTGTGCAACTCGGCAGCTGCAGCATGAAAAAAGATACCCACAGACAACATAGGCAATGCATTTTTACATGGCAGACTTTTAAAAATTACTTTTCAAAATGACTTTTCAATGGCTGCTGCTGTTAAATCCAGCTGTGTGGCACTTTTAAAGAAAGTTTACCAACAGATTTTACCTTGTCCCATGAGTCTGAGGATAGTGGTGTCTGGAGAATGCACACAGAGGCGCCTTTCCAGCAAAGCTCAGGAAGGTTTAGCAGTATTCCAAGCCTAAATCCACATAGTGCTCTTCTCCCACGGACACTGTACAGAAGAAAACCTCAACAGTGAGGGCATGATGTTGCCAGGGGCCCCAGCCAGCTCTGCCTTTCTTAGTCCTGCCTCCACTCATGGCAAACCCAGAGACAGCCAAGGAACAGCTGTGTGCAAAGTCAGGTCCAAGTGCTGCCAGAGGGATTCTGCACAGGGTCTGCTGGATTCTCACAGGGTCAGCAGGAGTGTGACTACACTGTGGCACCTGCCAGTGCAGAGGTGGCTGTATAATAGTCAGCACATACCTCATACCTTGAAACCACCACCAGAGATCTCAGAACTGCTGAAATACAGCACCAGCACCCACAACACTCAAAACACACAGCAGAAATTAGCTAGGGATAAAAAAGATCATGTGTAAGTAGGCCAGAATATAAATCTGAAAAATCTGAAATACCCCTCAATTTGCATGTAAGTTTGAACCTCTACATGTTTTTCATCTGGTTATAATCTAAAGCCAAAATTTCAGCCACAGTCAAGATGCTTGAGAGTTTTTAAAATAAAATCTCCCTCAAATTTTCAGGAACTTCAGACTTGAGCCTGAATGAGAATTTTACACCAAACCATGAACCCAGTACTTAAGCTCTTATTTAATTATAAAATCTGGTTTCAATGAAAATCTCACACTTTTGCCAACAGTCTTCATAGTCAAAGGAAATTCATTAAGAACCTACAAATGGAGTCATAATGAGAAATGGAGAATGCCTGCCATTTTAGTTTGACAGGCTGAAGTAGGTAATTCACTCACATTCTTCCCAGTGAGTGATCATAACAGAGAATTCCCCATGACTTCACCAAACTGACTACTCTTGTCTTAATGTCATTGATTTCCACATTTTGACTACTTCCTTTATTGAGCAATAAATCTGCTGTGCCTTCATTTCTTACAGATTCACTAACTATTGTACATATGACTTCATTCCCTCTTCCTTTACTATGTAGCAAAGTTTACAGAACTCTACCATAAGCTTCATTGTGAAGGTCAGATCTTCAGCTCTAAATCATGCAGGAAATTATATGCTTGCCTCAAACTGCCACTGCTTCCCATGATCCCTCTCATACAACATGATTTTGCTGTTCCCACTCAGGTTCTGCATAAGCAGCTCCTATCCCTCTGGGATTACCCACAGATGTCTCTGAGAGGCTGAAATAAAATAAATATTTATAGTTCTTTAGTAGCACATTAGACTCAGATCACCTGTTAGACACTGGGTACTCTCCATATTCTATCTGTCACAGATGTGAATTCTTCATATGGATGAGTTTAGGGATTTGCTGTTTAATGGACTCTTCATCCCCCAGAGAGTGTGTGATAAACATATACCATGTCCCTGAGTGATGGATTTTGCATCTTGATTTCTGAGAAGTGTGACAGATCTGTCAAAGAACAAGGATCTATGGACAGGCAACTCCCTATGGATTATGCAATTCTGGATGTTCCATCAAAAACACATGAAATAGATTAAGCTCCCAGCAAATGCTCCCAGCCTGCTTGCCTCCAGAGCAGCACACAAATTGCTAGTCAACTTTTGGCTTCCTGAGTGTTCTTCCAAGCTGGAACTCTAAAGATAGCCTTTTCCTGGTTTCTCCCCATTTCCTAGCACTTGTATAGCATCCCATTAACTAATTAAGGTTACATCTTCTGCCTACCTGAAATATGTATACATAGCTCCTGTATCTCATGAGGGAAACATGTTATCAGAGAGGAAAAGAAAGGAATTTTGCAGAGTCCTGGTTTTCTACTGCATGGCCTTCAGATGTCACTGCAAGCTCTTCTAAGAAATATCCAGAATTTCCCAAATGTAGAAACACCGATTTGAGCAAGGACTCCCCTGCACTCTATTTTCAGAGGACTTGACCCGATTCTCCTTGCCACAGTAACCCCACTGAACTGTGGCATCATTTGGAGCTTCTTAGTGGCCATAAAGGCACTGGTAGCCCCGTATTAATATTATGTATGCAAGAGGGAAGGAAACAAATTAATCACATTTGCAAGAGGGGAACCGTTCCAGCCAGAACTTATTTAGCTTGTTCAGCTCTTCACAATCAAAAACAGAAGCAGATAATAAAAACTGTTTCTCTAAAACTAATTTGGTTTTTTAAATTGTCATTAGCTACTGCAATTGCACATTTACTTCCATTTTAACTGTAAATTACTCTGCATATAGTTATATCACTTTCAGAGCAATTACCCTAGTTGGAAAAAAAATGGCACAGAAGTTACTCTTAAAAAATAATTGAAAGTATTTGATCCTGGAAAGCATCATCTCAACCTTTTTTGTATCTACTCCAGACTTTCTCCAGAGCAGAGGTTAATGTAAACACTATAGCTCTGCATTTCCCATGTCAACAAAGCTGAAAGAAAAAAATAAACAGAAATATAGAATACTGGAGCCATTATTTCCTTTACCTTTTAACTTACTCCTTTCTGCTCCAAAGTGTGATGGCATTTCCCTGAAGCACATAACCTGTGTCTGTGCCAGTGCAGTCCTGTGGCTGCTGCCAAAACTGCCTTTGATTTCAGTAGCAGGTCTGTCGGTCTGAGGAATCCATGATCACACACACTGTGTCACACACAATAAACTACAGATAATAAAGGAATTGAGCTGATGCACACAGAGTGGTTCTGTCTGCAGCATTTATTATTTTCTGTTGCTATATGGAACTGAGGATTCTTAACACATGAAGGAAATTTCAAGGGAATACGAAATAGAAAAGTGAGAAAATCTATTCTTGGGTCTTATACACTTGCTTTTCTTCTGTGCCAGATTTTCTTCTCCCTTTATTTAAGCTGTGAACTGCAAAAAAGAAATATCAAAACTAAAACTGAAGGAAACTGGCAGAAAATCAAATAAAAGAATGGATAATTCTTGTTTTAAAAAATAATCCTTGAATCCACAAAATAAATCCTGAAACTAAACCTGTTTCCTAAATTCAATCACAAGCTGAGAAGTCCTTTAAAAGCATAAAAAGTAGAAATAAGTAATTTCTTTTAGCTTGCTGCTTCTGCAAGACAAGAGTTTATGTGCTCCAACTTGGGTGCAGGTCAGGTCTTAGCATTTAATGATTTCTTTGCACCTTCACTGCTGAAGTGCAAATGAAGAAAACTGTACAAAAACACTTGGAGATAGGGCTATGTGTTGCCATTCCCAGCCTTTCTGGCATAAACAAAACCATCTGGGGATTCTGCATCTCAGACCCCTAGCAGAGTATGCAAAGGTCTTGGATTACCTTGGAAAGGAAATAATTGCTCTGGATTTTACTAAAAACTACTCGTATGTCACTCATTTCTGAGTCTCAGGTTTTGCAACCTGTCCAATTTTGAGATTGATGTAAGACAATACACATTGAATTTCTGAGCTTTGACTATGCTCTTTCATCTTCCCATTTTTACTGGTCACAAATTTGGATCCCAGCAGTGATCCTGCAGAGAAGCAAGAGGGTGGTTGATCCAGAAGCCCCTTTCCTGCCAGTCACATCCATGCATTAAGAACAGCCCAATTAGCACTGATGAGATAAATGAGAGAACAATAATAAAACCTGTGGAGACTGGATTTTTTACCTTTTTTTTCAGTCCAGAGCTACAGCTGGGGCATATTTTGAATACCTCTCTTCTCAGTCCTCACAGCTCCTTATGTACTGCTCATCTAACATATCCCTGTTCTCCTGGTATGATTCAGTCATGCTTGCCTGAGGTGCTTACCTGAGCTAGGCATCTGGGAAGAAGCAGAAGGAAATACAATTATGCATCGAGGAGGAATTTGTTGACTGCAGAGATGAACGGAATCTAAAGAGTGGAATAAAATCGGGACTGAACTAGCATGATGCATGGAAATAGTCTTCCCTTGGCATTCCAGGTTTCCCCAGCTTCTTCCATCATACTTCTCTGTACAGCAGCTGCACAATTCTAACCTGTCAAGTACCTAAGAATAATGAGTAGAAATAGGGAAACTCATGCCTGGATTCCTCTGGATTTGTAAGGAGGCAGCTGGGGGTGTGGAGCTTGGTGTCTAGTTTGAGCTTTCAGAAACTGGGGCCTTACAGAGGTTTTATTGTGAATTAGAGACCTTCAAGTTTATGGGGCACTCACCACTTTGTTATTGTATCATCTTGATGCCTTCAGGGAGCAGTTCTCTAGTTTTTACTATTTTAAGGCTCTGTAGTCTTCAGATTGTCTTCCAACATCTGAAATCCCCAGCACGTGTGATGTAAGCTGACAGCTTTTGATGAACCATCATTATATCTTGGCTGGATACCCAGCCTAGTGAATCATGAAACTGCCAAATCTTTTTATTATGAACAATCTCTCAAACTTCAGTGGGAATAATGAAGAAGACAGAGCTGAAATCCCTGCTTGGAAATTAACAAATACCTCAAGCTCCACATTTGCTTTCAACAAGTCTTGTGACATACAGGAACCGTTTGGAAGAGGGAACTAAAAGAAAAGTTTTTGGGTTTCTTCTTATTTTCTCTGAGAATAGGGAAGTTGGAGTGGCCTCTCTCCTGATGCATGGTAGCTGCCACACAGACATGCAGACCTCCCTCTCCAAAGCAGATGAAGATTACGTCACGTCTCCAAGACCACCACAAGGATGCAATTTCTAGTGTTTGCCTGATGTCCAGGAACAAAATGCCTGGGATTAAGCATCACATCTAGTTTGATGAGAAAAATAACTGAGATTTGAACAAGTCCCACCAGAGCCACATACTCTCACCCCACTGGCTGTCAAATGGTAGCTCAGCACCAAACTTCCCTACGGTTATTGGAATTTCCACATTGAACCCCTATTTCTACTTCCACTCTCTTCCATGGCTGGAAATGTGGTAGGTAGAAAAGGAATGGGCTATCCCACACAGCTGGAAAGCCTAGTTAATACTCCCTTGTTGGGATGTGTGATGCAACAGCATCTGCACAGCTCCACATGAAGCCTTCTTGGATTCAGCTGGAGGTTTTGAATCTGGTGGAACATGAATAACGGGGCCACTGAGGTCTCTGTTCCATCCCTTCCAGTGCTCAACTACAAGAACTGCAGTGCAGGCACTGGGAGAACTCTTGATATTTCAAACTGGACAATGAGCAACAGTAATACCATGCTGCATCCTTTGGAAAGGATGAAATACATTTAATTTTTGCAATCACAGTGGTTCAACAGACTGGGTCTAGGAGTTTGGCTTCATGATGCATAAAATGTCAATATTCCTTTCCAGTTGGGTTGGTCCCAATGACAGAAGGAATGCCTCTGTCTGGCACTCCATCTGATCTAATGCACCTTGTTGGATGGTACGAGGCTGTACAAGTCACTTATAAATCAGACAATCCACCTGTGCATAAAGAAGAGATGACTACAGCTCTGTAGTCCACTGGCTTTCAAAGACTTTATTTTTGTGTGAAGGGCTGACTCTTCATTGGCTTACAGCTGCTCTATTTAGTGAAGCAATGCATTTATCCACTACTTCACTCCTGTGGTTTCAAGGCCAAAGACCTAAAAAACAGGGTTTCTGTAGGATAAAGGAATAAACTGTGTTTCTGTAGGATAAAGGGAGCATGTTTTAATTCTTCAGCCAGGAATGAGTATTATCAGACTGTAAATGTTACGAATACATAATTTCAATTGCTTGAACAGCTGTACATGCTGTACACTGTATGGATACATTTCAGTTCAGAGCTCACAGTATTTCATATTCCAGGCCTGAATTGTGCTGGTGGTCACCTCAGGGACTTGGTCCGGTTTTGCACCTGCTGCTCTGGCATTGTTCACATTCAGCAATTGACATAATGCTCCAAAACATCATGGGAAGTTTGAATTTTACAGGGACATCCCAAAAGAACAGAAAGCAAATGTTATTCCATGAGAGGGGGAACAAAGAAGGCAGCTATTCATCTGTCACACAGTGTAAGAAAGTTACTTGTCACACAGATGTGTGCACCTCCTTTCAGCAAAATCCTTGATTCGCATGACCAGCAGCCCTGACCACAGCAATCTGTGCTAACACATTTGCTCTCACATAGATCTGTGCACTTGTTCCTTCACCCAGGCATCCATGCACACAAAACCACCATTCCCTGTATGTAGCCACAGAAAATGGAGAAACAGCTAACTAAACATGGTCCAAACTCAAACAGCACGAACCAAACACAAACAGACTGAACCAAAATGTGTAACTTGTGAAAATAGCTATAAATATTTGTCTTCCCTCTTCATACAATTCACACTGATGTCTCTGTTTCAGAAATTTTCTAAAGTTACATTATCTGGTTGAATTTACAGATACATTAAAATATGCTCCTATTTAAGAGTCCTGTTATTGATTTTGGCAGCTTTAAAAAAAAAAAAGTAGTATCTGCTCAAATGTTTATTTCTAACAGAAAAGCATAAACATGTGGTGTGTAAGCACATCCATAAAGATCAAAACATATATATATGCATTCACAATTGTACATATAGCCATACATACACCTGTTTATTTTTTTGTGATTTTGCACGTTCATCATTTGTATTTAAAAGAAATACTTTTAAACAACAATCAGTTACTTCTACATGGCTGATGCTGAAGATTTCTTCAACAGTACTGTGGCATTAACTTACATTAATCTTATTTACATTTGTGCTAAACTTATTACATGATGTCAACTCCAATAAGAGCGAGTGACAGAACTGAAGGAATATTCAAGGTGAAATTGTGGGAAGCAACATATATAAGTTATTTTTTACTACAATGAAGCCAAGAAACCTTTTAATTGAAAGTCATTTTGTAAATTAAAATAGGTCTTACCTAAAATACTTTGTTTTCCAACAAAATATTTTGTTCTTCGACCTGGTGTATATCAATAGCAATTGCAGGTAACATAAGACTGTGCTGCAGGAAAATTATATTAACAGAATCACAGCATTACAGACATGGAAATATCCATCTGTAAATACTAGAATTTAGCCAACTAATTTCTTTTGCATAATCTTTGGTACACTCTGTAATTCTTACACATAATTTATTTTTGGACGTCCTCATCTGGTTATATTACTGTTCAGCTAATAGGATCTAAATATTTTGATTTTACATTAGTACTTCTATGGCTACAAAACTATTTTCTCTATAAAATGATATCTCTGTAGAGTTCCGTAAGGCAGCTCTACTTTGCTTTGAAATACTGGCAAATGGTTAAATACAAAAAAAAAAAAAAAAATTTGCATTCTCAGGGGACAGCTTATGCTTTGGTGTAGTTTCATACATTAAAAACCATAAATTTAATCACCCTACTGCCAAAAGAATTTCCTCTATTCCTCTCTCTAGTACCAATCACAATATATGGTAACAAAAGCTGTCAAGTGCTACATTTTGCATTTCTAAAGCCAAAAATAAGGGAAAATTTCTGAGACGTGATTTATTATTAAATTATGAATTTCATGCATGATTGCAACTGCTTTTTATTTGAAAGCAACTATAGTAAAAATACAAAACTATTCAGAAATCTTACCTTCCATCAATTTTCTACTGACATTTTTTTCAACTTGTAGCTGTCAGTTCTCAGAAAAACGTCATTAAAATGCTTCAAACATTTTCAGTGGACTGAATTCTTACAGAACCCTTTTAATGTAAAGATTTGCAAATTTAAAGATCAATGTGACATTTTAAAGTGGAAGCAACAGCAGCTCCTAACTTAAGTAAGAAATTTCTACTACATGGATAGCCATGATATAAGAAATACATACAAACAAAGAATAACAACGTGAGCTATTCCAAACAAACTTCATCAATTTCATAAAGGCAATTAAACCCTAAGTAAGTACCTAAAACAGCCACGATGCTGGGATCACCTGTCCAAGTTGGAGGATGAGGAGAGCTGTAACCAATAAAAAGAGCAACTGATGCTCGAGAGCTCTCGATGAGAGCGGAGAGCCGGGAGGGAGGAAAAGGGCTGCTGCTGCTGCCAGGGCTGCCGGGGGGGACCCGCCTCCCGTCCGCCCGGGCATCGCCCCCGCCAGCGGCAGCCGCAGCCCCAGCCCGGGCCGGCACCCGCCGCTCGGGGCCCCTGGCTGCCGCACGGAGCCGGCTGTGGCACGGCCACGGCTAGGCACAAGTCAGCAGGGGACACCCCGTGCCTCACCTGCTCCCGAACACTCCCGGCAGGTCCCGGCCGTGCGGCAGCGCCGGGCGCCTCAGGGACCCCGCGGGGCCCCGGGACCCAGGGGCGGCAGTGCCTCAGGGACCCCGCGGGGCCCCGGGACCCAGGGCGGCAGCGCCTCAGGGACCCCGGCGGGCCCCAGGACCCAGGGGCGGCAGTGCCTCAGCGACCCCGCGCGGGCCCGGGACCCAGGGGCGGCAGCGCCTCAGGGACCCCGCGCGGGCCCCGGGACCCAGGGGCGGCAGCGCCTCAGCGACCCCGCGGGGCCCCGGGACCCAGGGGCGGCAGCGCCTCAGGGACCCCGCGCGGGCCCCGGGACCCAGGGCGGCAGCGCCTCAGGGACCCCCGCGGCTCGGGACCCAGGGGCGGCAGTGCCTCAGGGACCCCGCGCAGGCCCCGGCCCGGCCCGGCAGCCAGCGCCTGCGGCTCGGGAGCACAGCCCGGGCGGGACGGACCGTGCTGCTGCCTTGGCCCCGAGACCCCCGCCCGGCCCTCTGCCCCGGCCCCTCACCTGGGGTCCCGCTGCAGCTCCCCGCCGCCGGGGGCCCCGCCGCGCCCCTTCCCGCTCCCAGGATCCCGCTGCGGACAAGTGCCCGCGGAGCCCTCACCCTAGCTCACCTCACCTCACCCCACCGCCGGGGCCGCCCGGCCCCGAGAGCCGCGCCGCAGCCCCCGCCGCCGCACCGCCCCCGGCTCGCCGGCACCCTCCTCCCCGCCGCGCTCCCCGCCCAGAGCAGATCCCGGGAAACGCCTACCGCAGCTCCTGCCCCCGACCCCGCCGCCAGCCAGAGCCACGCGTGCCCCCCCGACACCGCCACCGCCGCCGCCCCGCCCGCGGCGGGCCCGCAGCCCTCGCCCGGCAGGAGCCATCCCGCAGCGGCTGCGGACAGCAGCGCGGGCGAGGCACAAGGTAAACGGGATTCCCCCTTGTAACGGTACCATAAACCCAGGAGTTTCTTGTAAAGTTGGAGGGGAAAGCCACACACACACACACGCGCACGCTGAAATAAACAAAACAAAACCATCTCCAAAGCCGCCTTCCCACTTGTCCTTTACATCATCTGACAACGCTTTTGAATAGGAGGCTCTTCTAGGAGCTGCGGGTATTGACAAGAGCCGCTTAAAAAGAAAACTACTGCTTCATAGACAATACTCACAGGATAAAAATTAGGACTGTGAGGTATGAAACGATTTGTGGCACAGCTGGTATGTAAAACAAAACCATCAAACGTCTTGTCATAATCAAATATACCCTAAATCTGGACTAGCGACATTGCTTTTGAAAGATGTCGTTCCATATAAATGCCTTTAACGCCTGGTAGAAAATTTTTATGAACATGTTGACAAATGAAATAACCCGGGTTATTTGATTAGTGTCCTTGTAATGTGAATATGGGCTTGTATCAGGAAAAGAAACGTCAACCCTTTAATGCTTTTGAAAGGATGGATTTTCGCTGCAATTAAAGAGTAATCTTACACCAATAATGAGAGCGAACCACTCTCGCTGTGTTCTGTGATACAGGGATTATAGAGGATAAACTCAAGAGTTCCTGTTCTCTTTTAAAATGCAACTCGGGCCGAAGGAACAGCATTGTTGAGAGCAGCGGGGGTTTGGTAGCTGCCCAGCCGCCCTGGAAGCTCCGCATCCTACCGCCCGGGAACTGGTGTGCCGGTGGCATCTCCTAATACTACTTGGGAAACATCTGCCGGTTTGAGATGCAGGTGTCAGGAAACTGGGATGGACAATTCCCACTGCAGTTCATATCGCAAGAGTTTATAATTTTTGCAGCCTTTACGCAAATAGCGACAGAAGGTGTAAGAAGGGACAATTAGACTTGGTCTAATCTAATTTGCTTTACGGAGCTTGAGGCACTGTGAGACGGTGCGCTGAGGTAACCTGTGCCGCAGGGGGGGTGAGATCCGCACCTTACGGTCAGCTCTCCTGGTGCTTGGTGTGATTTTCCTTCGAGCAAGACCCGATCAAAGGGCTCAGAGAGCCACGGTCACCGGCCCTGCCCGCCCGCTCCCTCCTGACCCCACACAAACCTCGCTAGGGCTTGGGACCTGGCAGGGGTGTGACAGCCACAGGAGGGGCTCAGCCCGGTCGGAAAACCTGTTTTGTTTAAAACAGAAAGCTCTGGCCCTTGCAGAGGCGGCTCGCAAGCCCCCGCGCCCGCTCCTCCTCTCAAGGGCTGGAGGAGCAGGGAAGGGGCCCTAGCAAAGACGTAGCCCCAGGGTGTTTCTGCCCAGTACTGACCATGGCAGAACTCAGCAGTGCCCTTGCTTTTGCATACGACCACCTAGCCTTAAAGCGTGCCCCCTCTCCGGGCCTTTTGGAGGAGGCAGATGAGCACGCCATCTCTCTTTGCAGAGGACATGTTAGACCACAGAGAAGGGCAGTGCACGTTATCGAAAAATAGTGTTTGTTTGTTTGTTTGTTTGTTTGTTTGTTTTCTCGGCAGTGAAAACTTTGCTTTGGAGACTCTCTTGAAGTCTGCCGCGTTATTTTACGACACAATCCGATATTCACGAGGCACACAGGGAATCTGAAGCTATCAGCATTTTTATTCCGTTTTGAAAGGCAGTGTGTGCGGGGAAGGACGGCTGCCTCGGGCAGGGGGTGGCGAGGGCTCCCGGGGACCCCTCGGGCTGCGGACACTAGTGGGCAGCGGCGAGGCCGAAACCCGGCGTCGCGGGAGGAAGCGGGGGATTCCTGCTGCTCAGCAGCCGCTTGCTCATTTTTTGTGAATGCCGCCAGGGAGGATATGGGTTTTTTCTATTTCTCCATGATCTAAGTAATCGCTGGGTCTCAACTGGCCAGTGCTCAAAAAACCTTTCAAGTGGTGAGCTCAAGCAGTGCATTCAGCTTTTAGCTGTGCATAGTTAAGCCAGGCAAGAGGCTGAAAACCGGTGGACCCTCTAATCTTTCCTTGATAAGTCCCCGACCGCCGCCGCGGTTGGATGTGTCTGAACTCGGTCCAGCACGGAAACAGGCAACCGAAATGGAGATGCTTTCCCCGAAGGGCAAACTTCGTTTCAGACTCGCGGGCGGCAGCCTACACCGCACAAAGCACGCCAGGGCTGCTGGAGGGGCCGCGGGGTCGGACGGGGAAGGGGCTTTGTGCGGAGGGGCACGCCACGCTTGTCCCCGCCGGGCACAGGGAAAGGGCGCGCCGGCTGCGCCGAGCATCCATCCCACCATTCCCAACAGGCAGGGCAGAGCGGGCACGGCCCAGGGCAGAGCTGCCGTGTGCGGTGGGGACACAACGCACACGTCCCACGGCCGCAGGGCAGCGGGCCGAGCCCGCCCGGCTGCGCCGTGCCCCCTGTGGGTACCACTTTTGTCGCGGGCAGGAGGTGTCACTTTCTGCTGCTGGCTCCCGGTGAAATGCTGGGTATTCGGGGACTGTGCTGGGTGGGACAGCGCACCAGCACCCCACGGGGGATGGATTCCCTCCTCCTCGACTCGCGATGGGAGCCTCGCCCCGAGAGAGAAATGTCTAGCCCCAACTCAGTCATGCAACGTGACTCTGCTAGCATCCCTCCCCGTGGCTCTTTTCATTAATTAGGGGCTGCAGAGAGTGTGGGGGAGGGGAAAGCGGCTGGAAGCCGCTAATTATTCAAACTTTGGTGACAGCATCCAGATGAGCTGGGCAATCTCTTTAGGGCAGCGCTTCGTAACCTGTATGTATCAGGCAGGGAGCGATTATGCTACTGTGCAAAGCCTCCATTAAGAGATTTCATTTCATCATTACTCATCGCCTGCAGGGTATGTTCAGACTCCAGTGTGAGCAAACCAAGATTTCCCCGAAGAGAAACAATTTGCCGTGGCACGAGAGGGCCGTGAAAACCTGCCCCTACCCCCGCCCCCAAGTAATAATCTTTTTAATTGCACTCAGCTGCGAACAGATTTTTCTTAAGTGCCCCCTTCGCGTTGTGCCCCCACCTCTGCTTTGTCACACGTTTTTGCCATGACGCCCATATCCTACAGCAACTTCTTTCTGCTTTGGGCGCTGCCACCCTGAGCTCTAACCACCTCTGGGCTCCAGCCGCTCCCAGGCTGCGGTAGAGAGGCTCAGCAGGACGCGCAGCGATGCTCTGGAATGCAGCTGGGCTGCCCGGCCCCCGGCCGGCTTCCCTGCCTGCCGCCGGTGCCCCGCTCCCGCTGTGCTGCCCGAGGGCAGTCCGAGAGGGAAGGAGGGAGGAACGCCCGCCCTGTGCCCCAGCGGCGCCGGGCAGTGGTCCCTAACCTCGGTCCCTCGCTAGCAGCAGCCTTTGCCATCTCGATATCCCGGAACAGGAAAGTCCCAGTTCAGCTTGCCCCCATAAGATCCTGTCTCCCTCCTCCCGCTCCCCTCCCTCTGCCCCTTCCTGCCTTTGGCCCGAGCGAGAGGAGCCTCTTCTCTCCTTGCGGGACGGGGCTGAGGCGCTCGGGGCAGCCGCCGAGGCGGCAGGGAATGGGGACTGGGCTCTGGGGACCATCCGCCTGGGCTGAGACCCCTGCCCGGAGCCAGCGGTCCGGCGCCCCGCGGGCAGGGCTGCCTTGAGCTCTCGGGGTTGAGCTCAGATCCTGAAGTTAGTGATTTTTTTTTTTTTTTTTTTTTTTTTGGTCTTGTTTTGTTTTGATTTGATTTTTTTTTTCCTCTGCTCTCGGTGCTTCCGAAGTGCCTGTAAGATTTGCAGAGGGAGAGAGAGACTGGGGGAGGAGGAAGAATTCAGGAGAGGGAAAAGATGGCGAGTTGCTGGAGCTGTGCGGAGAAAGCAGCATTTTTGTGCTGCTTTTTGCTGGCAATGGGGAGCCTAATCTGCTGCGCCCGGCCGGAGGAGGAGGAAGAGCAAGAAGAGCAGCGCTCCTGTCACGGTGCCTTTGATCTCTACTTCGTCCTAGATAAGTAAGTGACAGTCGCATTTAAAAACGTTTATTCACCCTTCAGTGACTCCTTGCAGCAGCAGGGATGTTCTTTCTTTCTTTCTTTACCCCGTCTTCCCAGATGACTTCTCTTCATACCAAATGTGATGTGCGGAGCTTGTTCCTTGTTTTTGCTCCCCAAAACTTACACACTTCCTAAGTGGAGCATTTAGGGGAGTAGTGTCCTTTATGCTGAATTAGTTGTGCATGCAAACCTGGGGAATTGGGTTGCTTTCAGGTTGTAGCATGTGGGCTGTGGACTGTGAGTGTTGAATTTGAGGAGATGTTGGCCAATGCCCCCATCGTTCCTGGAGTTTTATGCCATCACTTGGGCTGGGTGCAGGGATGTCACTCGTGGGACTTAGCAGTGCTAGGACTATTCAGACCTACCTAAAGTTAAGACCAGACTGCTTATATGGAGGTTGAATTTTTACAAGTTCGCTTAATAAGAATAAGGTTTTATAAAACCTATTTTTGCTCAGCTTCTTTGGAGTTTTCTAAACCTGTGTTGGAGTTGCAACCTATTAAAATAGGTTGTAAAATACTTGTCTTAAATACTATGTCAGCTGAATTCAGGTATGGCAGGGGGGAGATATTATCAAGCTCATGTGTAGGCATGTTTTAGCAAGCACTAGCAAAGCAAGTGGTAAAGTGGTGCACTCATAGGTGTTTTTTAGAAGGTACAAATTTCTCTTTTTTCTGGTGTACTGCTCTGACTTGACAGAGAGTTAAATCAAGGGATTAACTCAAGGAGTAAATTGTTAGTGTCCCACAGTGTGATGGTTGTGTTATCTAATATGTCCTGGGTTACCTGTGTGACAGGGTATTATGAAAGATGGAAGACTTGTGATTCTTGCCCTGAGGCCACGTATAAAGTCAGCATTGTTCTGTTTCCCAGTTGGGAGAACGGATCAATCCATAAGGCCCTCTGTACAGCCTGCAAGAGGCAAAAAACCTCTATCACTCAAGATGTGCATTTCATTAAATAGTGATTCTGATTTTAGAGCAAAAGAAGCCAAAGATCAAAGCCATTCTGCCTTTCTAAAAGATACACTAATCCACCATGTGGTCATTGTTTTGTTTTTCTTTTGCTTAGAACTTGTTCCTGAAGTAACGTTTGTGTCTAGAAAGGGCTCTGTGGGGGGCTAGTGTTAGTTCTCAAATTCATTCCTGCCAGGCTTCCTAGAAGTGACTGTCACTGTCGTTATGCCCAGTTCCCACACTGAATTCCCTGTAACAATGCATGTTGCTGATAGCAGTATGGCTTCTCAGTCTTCTATAGTACAGTTCCTTGTTACAGTGACATTGAGTACCCCTAGCAATCTCCACACTGTACCCCATGCTACTTTTCATCTATATTTCAGAAAGCCCTTTATTTGCTGTGCTTTGCCATTCATGTTGTATCCAAGGAGATAAAAGCAGAGAAGAGAGCAATTTGCTCAGAGATAATGATCCTCAAACACTAGGAAGTTGATCATCTAAGCAAGTTCCTCTCTAGTACTCTGGACCTGAAATAATGTGTTTTCTTATAGCAAGCCACAGATCTTTCATCTTGTTTCAGGTGCCGTCCATTCACTACAGTGGTCCACTGGAAACTGGATATGATCATGGTTGAAGCAAAAAGTCATGCATTTGGGTTCTAGTGGGAAAATTCTCTTTAGCTTCAATTGCAATCTGACTCTTTAAGAGCTTTGAGAGTTATACCAAAGCATTCCCCTTTGGTAAAAAGTTGTGTTAAATGTTACTTGGGCCTCTGAGAGGTTTTAGAATCTATCCCTTCTCCTACTAAGTCTGTAACAATGCAGTGGCAAAGCTGCTTTGGTCTCAATGAGATTGCATTACAACCCATATGGGCAATATTAGAGTGCCAGATTTGGGTGCCATAGGTCCCATGCTGGCTGAGGGTGTATTTATCCCAGCTATATTCTGTGACATTTGGCACAACACAAGGAGCTTTATGGAGGCAGGAAGGACTGGTTCAGTGGATAGGCCCTGGATCTGGGGACAGTTCATCAGGAAGGAGCTAGATAAGTGTTGAGAATTCATTAGTGTTGAGGATAGTCAGGGTATTTCAGGTAGGGAGAAGACAGGAAGCCAATCAGAAGCATTTGATAAATCTGTAAATGCAGTGAACAATTTTTTTTAGTATTGGATCCATGCTGACATGTATCTGTGAAGAATTCTGTCTCTAATTTCAAGTGGGAGAAACCTCAGGAAAACCCAGCCATATGCACCACAAAGAATACCCCTATGGCTTGGGGTTTGCCTCTGTTGGTTCCCTGCCAGTGTGGAGTTAGATGCATTCAGTCTTCGTTAACACTGGGAATGAAGTATTGGTTGTATGAAAACACCAGGCTTTAATCCTGTGACCCTGTAGTGAGCTGAATGACAGCTCCTGTCTCTAAACTCTGCCTGGCTGAACCACAGTGACTTTGTGGTTCAAAGCTTTGCTTTGCTTCCCAATAGAAAGATGTAATCGCACATCAGTAGGAGGCAATCTGGAAGAAGACAACAAACCTTTCTCCTTGTGCAGTGTGTGTTACTGCAATGACTTTATTGCGGCATGATTTTTCCTTTTCATTCTGCCAGGCAAAGACTGTGAGGATTTAATCCTGCAGGCAACAACCATCAGATGGAAAAGATCATCTTCTGGTGAAGTTATTGGTATAATATATGTGCTGCCAATTAGAAAATAAAAAAAAAAGAAACTTGCTGTTTCCTTACAATTTTTCTCTGCCTGAAGTTGATTGCAGTCCTTCATGTTAACTCCATAGGATAAGCAAGATCAGAGCAGTGCCACTAAATCTTAGGTGCCCCAAAAAGTGGCATAATGAAAGGGAAAAGCAGCATGTGTGAGAAGGAGACCAGTCATCATCCTCCTTAGGATTGGCTGACCGTGCCAGAGCTACACTAGGACTTCCTTGTCTCTGGGGATGCTTAAATGAGGAAATCTCTTGGAGCTGGGAGAACAGGACATTTGCTGTCTGCAGAGGCGGCTGCCTAGAGTCTGCAGTCTTGCTCTGTCTCAGTCTTGTGCTTTATGAGTTGTGCAGGCCTGAGCTTGTTTAGAGGCATAGTGGAAAACTTTTAAGTATCATAATGAAGCGGAAAAAATTCTTCTGTTTGCAACTAAGTCACTGTCTGCATGAGGTAAGACAGTATACCTTGCAGCTGGCACACCCATCTCTCCCATGGCATGTGGTAAGATCAACTCACTTGTGATAGCAAAGTTCTCATTTTTACCTTTAAACAACATAAAAATATCTTTAGCTTTTAAGCCAGACATAATGGATTATTGAGTAGTTGTCACTTGCTTTAGTAGCTTCATTTGCTTAGCTTGTCCCAGTTCACAAAGAACTTGTTTCTGTCCCATCCCACACTGTGTAGCACAGGCTCTGTTTAGGATTTGATTGCTTGACCATCAGGTCTTGTAGTGACATACTTGTGCTTGAGAATGTAAATAACTTGCTTTCATCCTGCCTTGTTGTTAACATCCAGCTGTTGTTTGTAATCATACTGGATTGCACTTGAAGAGAAGAAAGGATGACTGACCTCTAATGTTTCCTAATTATAACAGTGCCTGGTAGCATCATTATGTTTGCTTATTAATGCAACAAATAAAAACCTCTTTAAAGTGAGGACTTATACTTAGCATAAATATCTGCTCCTGGCAATGTTTGACATGACAGATCTGAGCTGCAGAGCTATCTGTGTTGTAATTCACATATGAAACAATTTCTTCATTATTTTTGACTGTCAGACAAAAGTGTTTTCTTATTTTTCCTATTTGGGATATTTGCTAAAAGTTGTTTGGATTTTGAGGAAAAATGAGCTGCACAGACTAGGGAAAATGTTTCCTTTTTCTACAGCACAGATCACAGCAGCGGAAATATATTGATAAAGTCTTGGCTGGTTTTCTTGGATTATAACTGATACATTGGGGAGTTTGGCTTAACTGCATTTTCTTCAGTCCTCATCTTCCCCTTGAACTTCTGTATAGTCCCTCTTTGTCTCTCTGGGTCTGCAACAATATTGCCTTCCACATCAATTTTACTTTTTCTCCTGTGCTCCCCAGAGCATCCATGTTACCAGCAATTTTGGTAAGGACATCAGTACAATGTGCCCAGTCTCTAACTTGTAATCCATTTTGAAGCTACCTCTCTTTTCAACTTGGTAAGCCTTGCTCCAGAGGTGAATGTCACTGTTGGGGAAGAGCACAACCTCTGATTAGGTGGAATTAGCTACCCTGTCCAATATCCTTCCTGAGTTTGTTTTTTGGGTCTGTGTCACCCTTCTCAACTTGCCATTGAAAAGGCAGTGAGTGTGGGAAACATCAGGAGGGAAACAGGTTGATCCTTCCTGATTTGCCAAAAGCTTTCAGAACAAAAGCATTTCAGGAGCTGCTATTTAAGATTGTCTACAATTTTAACACTACTAGAGGTGATTGCTGATCTCCATGTGTGATTTTTTTTTCCACAATATGCTATATTTAAAGCAACCAAAGAGCATTTGGTAAACACATTATTTGCCCTCCCCCCTCCCCCTGATGATTTCCTTGCCAATGAATTGAATGAATTTAGCACTCGTGGATTACAAATACTACTGAGAGCAAATATTTTTTGCCTTAGGCTCTCACTACACCCCTGTGCTTCTTTTCCTGCCTCATGTAGTCCCAGCCTAAGATCATTAGGATAGAGCTCAACCTGTGGGAACTTCTGCAGCTTCTCTGTCCAGGCTATCTCAGTTCACTGCCATTCTGTGTGCTGGTTTTGCACAGTGTATGGGGAGGGGATGGTGGCTAAACAACATTGCTGTAGTTGGAAAATGAGACTGCTGGCAAAAATAGGTGCCTGAACACATGTTCTATCACCTACCTTAACTATATTTGAAAAGTTGGTATTGACTGACTTCTAAACCACTGCTGAACTCTGTTTCTCTAAGAATATCTGCCTACTGCAGCCAGACTTCAGTTTATTGTAAGATGTAGAACCTGATGCAGGTCAGCTAAGAGGAGTTGCTGTCTGAACAGAAGTATCAGCTTTATTGCTTTGATGGCATTGTTTTCTGTGTGTGTATTTAAAAGTGGTTGTCTGTCTTCTTCCTTTGCTGTAAGTTGTAAGCAATTTTGCCTGTAAGCAAAAATTTTTTATTGTTTTCAAAATGTTATCTGTTGGTATTTTGCCTTTCTGTCTTTCTTTGTTGTGGTTATATTGCAGTCAGTGTTATGATTTGCTTACAACCAGGTATAATTGCTTGGAATGCTCCAAAGCAAAATGTTATTCTGTTTCGAACATACCTATGTGATTTGGACCAGGTTTTATTTGTTTATATTTTGTCTGATATTTTTCTGCCAGCTTTGGCTTCTTTCAGGAAAAAAAGAAATATTCAGGAAAATCAATTCTCCTTCCTTCAGTCCAAGAAAAAAATTCTTTATGAAACACAAAGCAAAGCTAATGGGTAATGATTATTTGACATAAAACATGTACAGTTAACGGGAAGAAAAAGCCATGGCAGCTTGTCATTTGCAGTCTATTTATGCATGTAACTAAATCTGATTTATTTGGGGCTTGAGCCAAGGAAGTAAACCGTAAGATTCCCACTGACCTAGGATTTTCATTTGTGTGTTCAGTGATTGAGAATTTCACTATTTTTGTCTGGCTATTTGTCTGTCTCACTATTTGGCTTGCAGGCCAAATTCAGTATTGGAAACTGTGAATTTGTATGAGGTGTAGTGGGACCGAATCTTCTTATCTCAGATGCAGAAATTAATTGACTCCTGTGCGCTATTAACAGCTCTGGAGTTGTATATCCCTGCTCCTGCCTATCATTTGCACCTTTTTAAGAGTGTTGCAGCATGGCTGGGATTGTTTGCCCTTCTTTGCTCCCTATGCTGTGCTGATGAGTACCAGGATGCTCAGAGTGGGTTTTCTTGCCCTGATGCTGCTCAGAGCATCCCTGGAGCTTTACAGGGTTGGATGCAGTGTGAGCATGGCTTCTGAATTTTATTTTGTGCCCTGTTTTTGGTGAGGAACTTAGCAAGTATGGTACCAGGTGGATAGGATTTGTGAATGAGATGGATGACTGTAGGATCAAAGGGCAGTGTTTTGTTTGAGGCACGATTTCATAGAAATCTGTAATATTGCTGCAGACTTAGGACAAAAGCTAGCTCTGAAATTCATGGGTTTGGTCATGAAACCTTTTGTATTCAAGTACTTTGGGTCATGTAGTCAGATACTGGCCTAGGATTAAAACCCATTTTGCAGTCACTTCTCTGCATCTTCCCCTCCCCATTCCAGCCCTTGTCTTGTCCATTAATGTTACAAGTACTCTGAAGCAAGGACTGTCTCAGAATGGCCGTCTCTGCCCATGTTTCTAATTGCCTCTGGAGCAGATGATAGAAACTAGTCCTTCCTTGCCTGGATGAATCACCCAGTCAGGGTCCCTTCCACGCTTGCAAGATGCATTGTTTGGGAGAGGAGGTTTCTTGTCACTTTGAATGCTCTGGTGGCTCAGAAGGGAGCAGAGGGGTGGATGAACACTTGGGCATGCATGTCTGAAACCACAACAAACTCAGTGCCCCAGGGTTTGCTTTTATTGCAGAGCCATTATTAGCCATGTGCAAGAATTCTGTTGTCTGCAATGTGGCTGTGACCACAAATAGCTCTCCAAATAACAACAGTGTCACGTTTGTGAGTAATGGACAATGTACAGGGCCACCATTAGCTTAAGAGGGTAGAGACTTACAGGGACCTACAAACTTAAGAAATCTTGTACTCCCCTTACACCATATTCAGACTAAACCCAGCATAAGTAATAATGTTTCTTTTACTTGCTTCAGAATGTCTGGAATTGCTGCCTTCAGCTAATCTGTAATGGAGGCAAATGAGCATGGGGGATGTGTGTGTGTGTGGAGCAGGACAAGGAGCAGCTCTTTGCTTGCAAGGGGTTTCACTCTGTCACTTTCAGCAGGGATGAAAGGCTCTGGGTCCTGCTGCCTTCTTTGTGTACATATGGTGATGAAAATATTTACTGTTTGGGTAGTGTTGGGGTTTTAACTTTCACTGCAAAGCTAGGTGACTGCTGTATATTGCACTGGGCTGATCCATATGGACTCCTGACAGGGAATTCAGCAGTAGCTGTGGAACACATGTGCTCTAGGACAGACACAACTGGCCTCCTGCTATTTGCCTGCTGAAGTGACTGGATTGAGAGGGGCACCCCTTATGGCAGGGTTGTGCTGCTTCATTTTTCCAGGCTCCAGCTTTCACTGCTACTGGGAGCCTCTTAGGAAGGAAGACAAAGTTTCCAGCCTTTCTTGTTCCTTGTCTTCACAAACATCAGTGAAATACTTCAGATTGGGTAGGCACAACTCTAACATGCTCAGGGTTTTTATGCTGACACAGAGCTCTGCTAAACCAGAAGGAATCACTCCAAAGTTGGCAGGAGTGGAATCAAGCCTTGGAATCACATCACTTCCTTCCACCCCCAGAAATACTCACTGACCTCCTCTTTTCCCCTCCCACCAAGCAGTAGCAATATAAAATTAAGGAAAACAGCAGCAGCAGGAGCTGCAGCAGCAGCTGCTCGCTCCTCCAGGCCCAGTCCTGATGTGTCTGGGAGGACATTCTTTCCTGTGTTGTGGTTTGCTGACTTGTCTCTTTGTCTTGTGTGCAATGGGAAGAGAGCTCATGGAGCAGGAAGCATGCTCAAGGCAAATGGCTTCTGTGGTGTTTTTTTTTAACTTCATTTTGGCTGAATTCTGGTCCCAATTGCATAGGTATAAACCTGGGGAAATTTTGCTGTTTCTCTGATCCCACTCCTGGTTTACCCTAGCGAAAGCAGCAGCAGAAACAGGCTCTGAGATGCTTTCTGGAACATTCCAGCTGCCCACAGCAGCTGTTTATCGCTGTGTACTTTCCTTCACCAGGAGAATTATGTCACCTCTGAGAGCTAAAGCCTCACCATCCTGCTTGATTCCAAAAGGTACCCAAACTGCTTGTCAGCTCTGGGTCACTATTCACTTTGCAGAGAGCACTGGGCTGGCTGGGCTCCTTCAGCAGGGAGAGTGCAGGGAGGGAGGCCATGGTCTGGCAGGGTGGTGGCAGCCTTTGATTGATGTGAGGAGCTGAACTAGGTGGCTGATGGCTGAAAGTAGGGAACCTCGGAGGTGTGAGCCTGCAAGATGGATCCGGCTGCAACACAGGTTTGGTTTTTTTTGCAGACAGCCACAGTACTGTCATGGTGGACCTACTGGTACAAACCTCCACAATAGAATACATAAGATTCACTGTCTATGTAACTTCCCCATGGCTTGTCCCAGGTGCTGATGAGTGTGTGTCACACCCCAGTGCAGGTCTTTGATGTGCTTCACTTACTCTCCTAGTCTGATCCAGCCACAAAGAGCAGCAAGTTACTTTATGCTGATAGTAACAGTGATTCTGCAGGGTAGAAAGTAAGATTCCAATGGCAGTGACATGGCTCAGGATTTTCAATAGTATGGGGCAGTTCTGTTTGTCAGTGGTGGAACTCATATTTGATGACATTTGACAACTGAGTATATAATTTAGCAAACATTTTGTTGTCGTAATTTTTTGTTTAATCTGCCTTTAAAATTGCCATTGCAAATAAAAGTCCTGTACAAATAGCTTTACAAACAGGGATATTTAGTGGGAAGCTTGGGAGAGAGGGAGTGGAAATCAGGTTCTTCTGTAAGCCACTCCCACTGGTGTTCATGAGGGGTTTGACATGACTGGCACTGATGGCATTTTGGTGCCATTTGCAGTGGGAGATGACATCTAGGCTTGGAGGAATGTGGTATGGGGAGAGTGATTAAACGCTGACCACTTCACTGGTACTCCCTCTACGGGGTTTTGAAACTAATATTTTCTAGCTAGTATTTTTGTCTGGCCTTGACTTTTCCCTGTTGATAGATTGGGACACTTCTGATATTTCCCAGCTGGTAAGCAACATGTGGGTGCAGAATTCCTCTCAGGGGTGAAGGACACCCCCTGCTGTACTGAAGTTACTCTGCTTTGCAGGCTGCAGCTCTGTGATGTAGAGCTGGGCACTCTGAGAGCACAGAATGCTTCCTGTGAGGACTAATCCATGACACAGACCTCCCTAGCTTTTCAGGGATGGGCACCTATTGAATTATCACAGTTAATCCTCTTGCTGGCTGTACTCTTTCCAAGAAATTAAAAAAAAAAAAAAAAAACCAAACAAAAAACAAAAACAGGGAGTGGGGGGGAAAAAGTAATTCTTACAGTTCTAAGAAGGTACTGGAAATGTTGGTTTGTTGCAGTTTGAAAGAAACTTTGCTGCTACTTTTTTTTTCTGGATTGCATCAGTGCCTCTGCAGCTGGCAGTAGAAATTTGATACCTCATGTAAAATAGGTCAGTCTTTTCCAAGTAAGAAACTATGGTTATTCTGTGAGGGGAATTGATTTCATTGAAAACTTGAAAATTTCAGGAGGTGAATTTAAGTCAGATGGCAAGTTCAGAATGAAATTTAAAGTGTCAGCTTTGAGGGGGGAAAAAACTTTTGAAGAAGTTTGGGAGCTGTTGATGCATCTTGGATAGATTCAAGGAAATCTTTGACTTCATTATGTTTAGAGATTTAGCCTGGAACTTTCATAAAAATCATGGGGAACTATAGGTGTTGATAGGGTTAATTTGGTAATAGTGCCAGCACCTTTCATTGGTGCTGTTCACAAATTGTAGACATATTACTTCAAAGCACATGTAAACTGAGGATTACAAAGGATCCAAAGCCCTAGTTTGAGAAGTCCACAGTGTTTTATTGCCTTCCCTTGCTGCTGGAAATTTCTTCATTCTTTGATAACCAGTTTTTTCTGTGAATGAATCACTAGTTCTGCAGAGGAGCAGCATGAAAGTACAGGGTTACAGAAGCCAATTTATTCTAGCTTATGTACTTCAGGAGACTCCTTTGGTCCTTGTCCCTTTATCTTTGCCCTTCTCCACTCCACCAGCGCTGCTGCAGGGCAGGCAGTGCCATCCTGCATTGCACACATGGGTTTCTGTGTCTGACATACAAGGGCACGAGTGACTGGCGTAAGATCACTTGGAAAGCCCGTAGTAGAACAGAGAATTGAAAAATGTAATTGTTTTCTCATGTTTACACAGAAAAATGCCTAGCAGCAGTTAGAGGAATCCTACTGCTTTATAGTAGTTGAATTTCAGAAGTTTTTGTTTTTTTAGTTCTGCATTCAAGCCACTGTGATTTTGTGTATGTGCCATTGTTTCATTTATCTTTTTTTATTTGTGTAAGATACCTGATAAATGAGTTCAGCAAGCAAGGAAAGCAAATGGGTCATTCTTTCATAAGCACCACAGTCCTAGGGAGGGCTTTTACAACCATTGACTTTCATGCTTTGGAGCCTTTTTAATGTCTTAAAAGTGTATGGCATAGATCAGCATGATAGAAATCTATAATTTACTGTAGGGTTGCTGTGTGTAAGGCTCTGTTTGAGGTCTCAGTCCCATCAGACTGTGGGGGTCCCTGCTAAGACTTGGCAGAAAAAAGCCAGGGAGTGCCAGTAATGTAGTTTTATGTAATGGAAGTGGCAGCATGGATGTGTAAGTGTTCTGCATGTAACTAAGTTGTCCAAGTTTTCACAAGAAATCCATAATAGTCAGGACTTGACTGCCCAGAACATTAGTCCAGCAAATTAGGCAAGAGTGCTGCCTTTCCCTTCAGAATTATTTCAAAAAGCTTTCTCTTTTGAAACAAAAAGTAATTCATGGAAACATTCTCCCATGCGTTCTGGGAGAATAGATCAGTCAAGACTTTGTGTGGTACAAGGGCAGAGCTGTGCTCTAGGAAAGCAAATAATCTAGTAACAGATAATTTAAGGAAGTCAAAATTCATTAAACTAGAAGAAAATATTTATATTTTATGCTATAAAAGGAACACAAGCAAATGGAAAGGTTACTGAGTTTTCAAAATTTTATGGTAAACCATTTTAGACCTCTTACTGCTTGTCTTTGAGTCAGTGGGTTTTGTCATCATGGCTCTTATTGTAGTTGTTTCAACACAACTCTATGTAATTTGTGTCCCTAACCACCTCTGGAGTAGTCCAGGCTTAAAATTCAAAGTGGAACAAGGAATTTCACTGCAAAGAAAGCTTAATATAATCAGTTATGTTTTGTATGCAGATCTGGAAGTGTCAAAAATCATTGGACTGAGATTTACTCCTTTGTGGAAAGCCTAGCTGAGAAGTTCATAAGGTAAAGAGTTTTTTTTAATGATTCTTTAATTTCCTGTATGTAATTTATTTTTTTTGTTCAGTGCTTATTAGTAAATGAATTTCTGCTGAAGTAATGAATGTGACATGGATCTGGCTTGTTCTTCTTTCAGTCCAATGTTGCGGATGTCTTTCATTGTTTTCTCTTCACGAGGCACTACGATCATGAAACTAACAGAGAACAGGCAAGTACCTCCCACAGCATTTTCAGAAATACCCTCCATCCCTTCTCTCAAACAGTGAGTGTCCCCACACCCAGAGTTTGGAGGTCTGTCTTGGTCCTTGGTGTGGCACCAACCAAAATCCTCTCCTCCATTCCCAGCTGGAGGAGGGCTTAGAAGGACTTTGGGGTCCCATTTGAATTTTCAGCTTTCCGAGAGGAAGGCAGCACTGGGCTGTCTGTTCTTTACTGTGGTATTTCAGGGGGAAACTGCATTTCCAGCTGAGGTTCCAGGTACAGAATTGCTATCCTCAGCTACCTGAGTAAGGACAGTTTTTGTGGAAGAGATCTCAGGCCCTGAACTGGTGAGCAAAGGAGTGTATGAGAGGTCCCCAGTGCACTGGGAAGGGACTCAAAGCCCTGGCCTTTACACCAGCAGCTGGTTGTCCCCAGTGCTGGAGCAGGACCTCACTAGGCTGTGGAACCCCTCTCCTAGACTGCCTGCAAATAGCACCTGTGCCAGGGGTGGTTTGCAAAGCCAAGTGACAATCTTTGTGAGGAAAAAAAAAGTGGAGCAAAATTCTTGTTGCCAAATTCACAACCAAATTGTTTCTTTAAAAAACAAATGGATAATTCCCCCAAACCACCACTGAAAACAATCCCAAGAAAAAAATCCCTACCCCCAAAACGTTATTTTTTAAACTTAATCTTCCTTACACATTCAAATCCTTGTCATTGGGTGTTTCTAAGTATTTTTTTAATTTCAGCTTAAAGCCTTTGCTTTTGCTGCTGCTGATGTCTGAGTGAGAGGGCCTCAGTAGTACAGGACACCCTATAAATAATGGGAACTCTGGAGCAGAGAGACAACTACTCCCTCAGCTTTGTACTCCAGGGACTGATCCTAATCCAACTACCCTGCAGGGCTCTTGCATTTCTGCTGGGTCCCCTAAATTTTGTTTTAGGTCTTCATCATGTATCTTAGTGGCAGAGCTGAAATTTGCTTGCTTTTCACTGGGTGAATTTCCTCTTTGCAAGGTGGAAAGTAGACAGGAACCCACTGTCTATATGTTGAACATGGTATTAGAGTGTTCCCTGTCCTAAAATCTTGTTCTCTGTATGGATCACTGGCTTTTCAGCTCATTTTATACTTCAAAAGGGTAAGAATGTGCTTTTTGTGCTCAGGACATTCCCCAATCCAAGCTCCTGATTTTTACCTTCATCCCATATAGCCCATATAGTCCCTGAGCAATCCTCTTGGTTAATAGGTATCTGGGGAGTAGGAAGCCATGCAGCAGGGGTCATGACATGCAAGTGCTTCTGTTTCCAGGAGTAATCTATGCCCCAGGAAAGTTAATGAGTCCCTGGTCTAGGATAGGAAATTCTCCTCATTCCCATCCTTTTGTCTTATCTTTTGGCTTCTGTCTTTAAAATGGAAAAATCCTAATCCAGACTGTCCTGATGATTGATTCAATACAGAGTTTTAATTTGTCCCATTTTTGTGACTGGGTCATAAGCTTTTAAACCCTGTTTCATTCTGCAGTTTGTTTAGGTTTAATATCTGGCATTGGCTTTAATTCAATTTTGTCCTGGCTAAGAATATGCGAGAATGAGGGAGCAGGGATGGAATTCAGTCTTTAAAATATGTTACCATAATGCTGTACCCTCTGTCTGGTTTTGTGCCTCCATGGGTGTTTGGCTGATAAATTCTGGAGTTTGAAAAAAAAAGTCTTGTTGCAACTAGTGTTCCAGCTGATGTGCATGCACTCTGTGCAATTGATTGACAGGCTGCATAATCTAGATGTAGTACAGGAATATCTCAACAAAAGAAAAAAACAACTTCTAATAAAATGTTCTCCTGGGATTTTTTGGTTTTGTTTATTTGTGTTTGGTTTTTTTCAATCCAAAGGGAAGCCATAAGACGAGGGCTCAACATGCTTAAGGAAGAATTGCCTGGAGGAGACACGTTCATGCATGAAGGATTTAAAAGGGTACACATCACAGTAACTACTTTCTTTGTTTTACACATAGAAACTTTGCTTACTTCTTGCTGGTATAATTAAGAGCTAACCATGTTCTACACTTCATTGCAGGCAAATGAGCAAATTTACCATGAAACCTATGGAGGTATGTGTTGTGTATTGTTCATGTTGTATATCTGCATTGACAAGACAGGGATTTTCGTTCTTTTTATGACCTGCAGTAAACTCGCTGAAAGAAGTATTGGAGAAGGAGTGCTGTTATGCAATACCACATTCCATTTTGACTGCAGCCCTACTTCTAAATGCATGATTCATGGTTTATTGAGATCAGAGAAGATCAGCATGATCCCAGATCTGACCACTGCAGAATGCAGACCAAACCATAGCAGCCAGAGCTGCCCATCTTGCACCAGAAGACAGGAATGCCCACATTTTCCTGGTCCTGATGCACTCAGCCCTCTCTGCTTTGTGGTCCCACATCTTTGTTCTCACTAGTGTAGTTGCAAATGATAGTTTTGCCTCAGTGTGAATGCTTTGTCTTCAGATTCTGAGTTGCTAAAATGTGCATTTTCACTAAATTTTGAGAGGAAAGTGTATTTGTAGTTTTTGTCTGTGCCAAAAGAATATCTAGTTAAATGACGAGACTTGCCTAGTTCATACCTTGGTGTGAGGTTGTTCTCATTTGTGGGCTAATGGTCTCTTTGGAAGATGGATAAACAGGTTGGTGCCTTTGTATTAAAATAGGCTATGAGTGTAGGAGCAGCAGCTCTGCACAGTGTTGCACCATTTCTGCCAGTAAAATCAGGAGTACTGAAGTGCCCAACTGAAAACAATTTTACTTCATAGCTTATAGCTAAGAACTAATCAAGTATTCTGTAAATTGAATTAGGAAGGAAAAATAATATATGAGAACTGGATTTAGAAGCTAAACTACCAGGGAAGAAACAAGCATTGAAAAGAAAACAAAATAAGATCTCCATTTTTTTCAGCATTTTTCAAGAGTGCTGAGCACAATAAAAAGAAAAAAGGGAATCCAAGCTGGTTTTTTTCCCTCAAGTTGCAGGTCATTTTTTTAAGATTTATGTCTGTGTCTGACATGACATGGGAAGGACTGTGTGGCATAAGAAACCTGTCAAAACGAATCAATCTATAATTTCAGACAGTATGGAGGAAGAGATTTGAAATTGTAACAGATTATTTTGAAAAAATAACAAGTACTTGCCTGATAGAAACGTGTGTTTGTTAATTTTGTTACAAACTATGGACTCAGAATGGTTGGTTGAACCAGAGTTTGCACGTTAATTTGGTTTCATTTTGTTAACAGGCTGCATTTTTCTAGGTAGGATTGTATTCCATACTGCATTACATATATAAACCTCTGCAGTCTATGCAACCTTTTCACATAAGTTAAGATGGGTTATGAGATATTGTATCACAAGGCATGGGTTTTTTTCTAATGAACCTCATCTTAAGGTTTTCATATGCTCAGAATTCCTATGAATTTCACTGAAAGTTCTTGTTGCTTGAGAACTGTAGGACTGACCTCCTCACAGAAGCCCATTTCATGCCACGTTCAGTGGGATTGCTCTTTCAAAGCCTGCTGGAGGGAAAGGTAGGATGGCAGGAAAGCTCCTTTTGCAGAGATATCTCTTAATCTCTTACCACAGTCTCTGGACAATGTTTATATAGAGACAAGTTTGTCAAGAGAAGAGAGAAAAACTGTCCTCCTCTGTGAGCCCATTTAGTCAGTTCTTCATGTGAAGGCTCTGTCTATGGTCTTGGTAGCTGCTCTGTTTTATTCACAACAGAGAAGTCGGTGTGTGGACCTTGTTAGAGCAGCACTCCCTCTCCAGTGGTGCTTGTGACCTGAAGGTGCACAGGTTTTGGCTCACTGCAGGTCTTGCATCTGGCCTTCAGCTGCTGTATCCCCAAATCCATACAAATCAGGCTGGGAGTCTGGCCTTGTGCGTTTGTGTGTATTTTGTCAGGAAAGAGGATTGCCTCACTCCAGACGTTTTTCCCTCTGCTGAATCCTGTGTCATGTGTGTGCAATGTGTTGTGAACTGTCCTCCATGCAGGAGTCCGGACCGCCAGTGTGATTATTGCTCTGACGGATGGAGAGTTGCAGGACGCTCAGTTTTATTACGCAGAACAAGAAGTACGTCACTTTATCTTTATCCAAATTAATTTTTGTCAAACCTGTACATATTTACTGCTGACTCCACTGATGATACAACTTTGCACTTAATGGAAATTCTTGGGTTTTGTAGGCCAACAGAGCCAGAAGCTTTGGAGCTATTGTTTATTGTGTTGGAGTGAAAGATTTCAATGAAACTCAGGTAACTTGCTTGTTTTCTCTTGTGTTTTTTCTGTTATACTACTTACTGCACAAGTAACAGCATCAGATCAAGGCACTTATTTAATTACTTGAGGCATAAATCATTTGTGTCACTGTGATGTCTTTTAGCAAGTATGAAAGGGCCTGGTTTTGTTCACTGTAATTTTGTTTTCCTCATGATTTATGATTGTCTTTCTTTGCAGCTGTCAACGATTGCTGACAGCATCGATCATGTTTTTCCAGTTAAGGGAGGCTTTTATGCCCTTAGAGGAACCATTGATTCAGTAAGTTGGAAATTCTGAAACACAGCAAAGAGTGCCCTTTCCTGCAATACTAAAGCATAGATTAAAATGGTTACCAAAAAATGCCCTTATCTGCATCTTTTAGATTCTGAAGAAGTCTTGCATTGAGATCCTAGCGGCTGAACCATCCAGTGTTTGTGCAGGAGGTAAGTTTCCACAGGAACAGTGTGTTTAGGCAAATGAATGACACTGATGAAATGTCAGTAAATATCTAATGTGGTACTGGAGCTGAAGCCTGTGGATGTGTTAGAGCATCTTCTCAGGCCATGGTTAAAGCCCTACATGTTCCTTCTCAGCTTGAGGAAAACATTCTGGCAATAAACTTGTAGCTGCTGTGGCTTAGTACCAGTTTGGAGAGCTGACAGGGGCAACACTCTCCAAATTGAGGATACCACCTTTTAAAAAAAATCTGAGAGAGAGAGACAAGAAAAGTAATGTAAAGCCAGACTGGCAGAGATGTTTTAGGGTATAAGGGCAATATCTCACAAATTTCTGGAAAGACTGCATTCCCAGGATCTGCTAGGACTTGTCAGCAGTTAAAACAAGATTTTTGCAAAACATATGCAGAAATTTAAGGTTAATGGAACCAAATAGAATTTGCTGCATAGGCCAAGATACCTCTTGCATTTTCCAAAATGCTAATGTTTTAGTTATTTGAAAGAACTATTATTCTTTATAATAAACATGAAGGATACCCAGAGGAGTTGTTGATAATTTCATGCCTTTCATATCTAGTATTTTTAACTTGGATTGTTCTGGTTTATGTTAGCAATTCTCTTGCTGTGTTTTTTTCCACTTTAGAGGCTATTGCAGCAGAGTAAGAGTGACACCGTAAGTTTGCTGGAAGGTACAGTTTTCAGCATGGTTATTTAGCTCTAGTATTAGTGTCCTGTGTTCATTTCCTTTTACACTGTAAAAAGGAGCACATAAAAAATGGCAACGATGCATGAAAGCTGACCTTGAAAACATAAAATATGAAACTCAGTAAAAATTTAGTATCACACAAGAAAAATTGTTCACTCTTCATTTCCACATGTCAATCACAATATGATCTTACCCTGAATATTTCAATTTAACATGAAGCATGCTTGTGTGTCCTGAATCATTCCTAAGAATATTATCATAGACTAGATGTAAAATCTCATCCATAGAAAATTTAAAGCCATGATTTTACTTTTGAAAATATTTTGGAGTTGATTAGAAAAAAATAGTTTTAAAGTTTTAACATCTAAAGCTTTTATTTCATAATGATACTTTCTTATTTTTGCTTAGTTATTGTATACCTGACAATTTTTTGTGCAAAGCATATTACAAGCCATCCTGTTCAGCAAAAATGCCTACATAAAAATGTGAGTGTTCCAATAGGAGGGATTTCAGTAGTATTCTTGAAATTGTTTGGGACAGTATTAACAATAGTGGAAAGTTGAATTTGAAACAATGTTTTTCAAATGGAATGTTGAAAATATTTTTATGAAGTATTTGAGAAAATAAATTCTCAAGGAAAAAAAATTTCTTTCAACAAAATTAATATATTTCAGCAAAAAGAGTAAAATTTCTTTTTTTTCTAAAGGACAATTTGCTCAAACCAATTCATTTTTTGCTAAGCTTGCTGGCTAAAATTTATGACAAACGTGATTAAAATTCCACAAGTAAATTTTAAAAATAGTTTGCCTTAAAAAAAAACCCAAAAAACAACAAACAATATTGTTACATTACTTGGAGCTGTAGAACTTTTTAATTGTCTTTGTGGCTTTCAAAGAAGACCAATAAATTGGGCAGAATCAGTTTCTGTGTAGTGCTGTTGATTCAGCAAGGTACTGGCACTTCTTTCACTTCAATTCTGAGGTTTGTTCTGTCCTTGTTGACCAAGCAAGGGCTGGCTCATGGTGAAGCTTTGCTGCCCAATCTCCACATGCTTGAAGGTTTGTAGCAGCAGAGAGCTTGAAAATGGGAGGAAGCCAAATCTGCAGCTCCACAGGATGTACACTGTTTGTGCACCATTATATTTAAAGTATTAAAGTCTTTAGCACTAAGAATCAGGCCTGCAATAACATTTATTATTATCCCACAAGCCACAGCTGAAATTACCTCCTGCAAGAGGTTTTACAGCATGAGGCTATAAATATTTACATTTGTGCTTAGATTTATTATCCTTTATTATCCCACTTTCAACACAGACAGAGGTTCATCTGTATAGCTGTGTGCACCACTGTCTCCTAAAAGCAATTTCCTGGGATTAAACAACTTTTTTCATGGTAGTGTGAATCCAGATCTTGAGTTCAGTTCACTGGACAATTATAGTGCCACTCTATATGTAATGTGGTTCAATTTTTTTATGTGGTTCATTTGGACTTTACTTCTTAGGCTTCACTATTTTTTTACATTAATGTCAGAATTTTATGCATTTTAAATTTAGGTAGTTACTGATAAAGTTTACTGATAATGTATTATTCTGTGAAGATATATAGCCACTGAAACCTACATCAACATATTAACACACTTGCTTGGTGAATGTACCCACTGGCTAAAAGTTAGGGCATAACATTTTCTAGAATTTCACTATTCCTCCTCTTTTAGGTTGGGAGTGTGTGTTTGTTTGTTTAAATACATAATGGAAATTTTCGTTTCAAAATTATGATTGAAAAATAATGGACCTTTGGAGAGAGTGCAGTATATTGTCACATTCTCCAGCAAAGATACTTGTCTGTTTACAGCCTTGAAATGTGTCTGTCCATGCTTTTTGTATGAAACTTATCTGAGTGAGGAGGTGATAACTGGTTTAGCCTTTATTAAGCATTGCTAATAATTTTTACAATTTGCTATGAGATCACAAGGATTTTGTGTGGTGCAGTGGAAACAAGTTATGATCAGGGCTTAAAGCAGGGTCTGAGCCACTCCTTCTGATAATTACTGCTGCCTTGGTGATTGCTGGTGGTCTTGGCTTCATTTTTGACTTGCGAGAGGTTTAGCAAAATGCTAATGGAACAATTTCTATGTGTTGACAATTCCATTTGGGACTCTGGCTTTCTGTGACAAAGCTGTCTGGCAAATCCAGTTACAAATTGATCTCGTCATATTGTGACAGCTATCTGATGTTTAATGCTTTTTGACCCTGCAAATTCATTGTCCCCTATGTGGAGGGAGCAGTGTAGTTGAGTCCTTCCTGTTCCCTCTGATTTAAAGTGACCAAGACGTGCAGCCTGTAAACAGGCTATCAGTGCAGAATCAGAGGTGCCTCATATCCTGTTTGACAGCATCATTGCTTTGATTATGCTTATGGTACACAGATGTGATTGAAAGGTTTTGTTGGATGTGGCATCCTACTGGCCACATCAAGTACCAGGTGTGGATGCAAGCAGTCAGCTTCTCATCAGAGTCAGAGAAGCGGAGCCGACAGCAGGGCCGGTGCACACCAGCTTCAACCTACCATTCGCTGCCAGCGCCGCCCGGTTATTTCAGTGCTGACCTTTTTCCCTTCGCTGTCTTGTCAAAAGCTGCAATCCATGATCTGACAGTAACTAAGGAAGAAAAGGACGCAGCCAGAGCCAGGGCGCAAAATTAAATGGAATTAGCCATTTCAACAGAGCGTCACCCAGAACATTAATGCTCCAGAGCAGTGAGGGGGCAGGCTCTGAACAGCAACAACAAACACAGCTCCAGCTGTTTACATTTCACTGTAAGTCTGGTATATTTTCAGCTTGTGTTGGTGGACAGGTTGCTACCTAATCACTTGTTCACAACTGACACTGCAGAGTGGCAGTCACAGTGAAAAGAACGGCAGGAGAGGCAAATTGTCCTGACAAGATTAAACTTCTAGATATGGTTTTAACCTTTGATGTCTGGTGTTGAAATTTTCTTACTTGCGGCATCTTTTTAAAGCCACTGAAACAGCCACCAATTAAGCTTTTGCTATTGCTGCCTTTTAAGGCCATTAATTTATGAGAAGGGGAAGAAAAATTTAAGCGCAATTTTGTTTTAGCAAGCTTCTTTTAAAACATAAATTGAGATGGGGAAAAATTATCATCTTGGCTGGGTGTTCAAGCTGCTGTGAAGTGGGCTGGTTACAAGCAAGTCTGCCAGTGTGTGGTCCCAGGCAAGTAGTTCTGGTGGGTAGGCAGAGGCCCGGGTGCCGCCAGGGCTGGTCATGACTGAGCTCTTCTGGCAAAAAATGGGATGCTCATAATTTTCAGCATAGCAGCTAGGTTAGATGTGGAATGGCTCAAGGTATGAATCTGACTAAGAGTAACTCAAGATTCTTATTGGAATAAGAAGCAGATGAATCTGCCCTACAGTACATTTTATTTGTTTAAAGAAATGCTCATTACCCTGCAGTGAGAACGAGGATGTATAACCCTTCCCATTAAAAAGAGGCTAAATTCTGGGGCTGGATTTGTATATCTGGCTCTTGGTTTGCTCATTGAGATCTCAAATTTTATCATCTTTCTTCAGCAAGATAATTAAGCACATGTTACATTTCAAAATGCACTCCAGTAGGTACTTTTTCTCCTCCCAAAACATCTTCTTTGATTCCCATGTACCTTGTGGCTTGTGTCAGTTCAGAGCCCTGCTCTAGAGCAAGTTACCACAATGAAAACCAGAGTGTGGATTTCCAGTACATGATTGTAATTTGTAAATGCCCTAGCCCAATTCACCTAGAGCTGCATTAGATATCAATACAGTGATAATGGCAATGAGTGAGTGTTTTTGACAAAAACAAGCTGTTTGTACAGAAGAGTAAAGCGTTCCACCTCCTCATGCTAGCTTGCCTTGCAGTAGGCTTGATAATGAAGTGCAGGCAAATGAGACTGAATATATTTCAGCCTCTTGGGGGCCTCGTGAAGTGCTATCTAATAATGATTCCTTTCTCCAAAGCATACAAATAACATGGCAGTGCCTTGTATGTTGCCAAAAGTGAAATCTTTTGTTGCTAAAAATCATGTATTGCTCCCCTCAATCCTACCAACATTGTTTTGCTCTCCTTTTTAATATGTTCATTGAAGTATAAATGATCATGCATGTAGACTGTTCATGGTTTTACTTGCTACTAGTGGAGTACTATATAATTTATTCACTTTTTCAATGTAAAGCTTGAAGACTAATTGGTCCTGTGTTGTGCTGTTATACCCTGTGAATTGGGCTGGTCTCAAACACTGCTCAGAGGCTGGTGTGAGAGCCCTGTAAAGGATTTGGTTAAAGTAGGAAATTCATGCAGGAAAATGCAATTTCTGTGCTTTCCCTTGCTGTATGCCAGCGATCTCAGCTGTCAGCTTGTGTGCAGTGTCAAAGGGAGTTTCAGAAGTGTACTGGGGACAGAACAAATTTGCAACATGTCTCTTCACCTGCCTGCATTAAAGATGTTATCTCTGTAGCCAGTGTAGCAGCCAAATGGCTTTTTGTGTCCTAGAGGGAAATTTCCCTTGCCACTTCCCTTCCTGGTGCATCTTGTGCCTAGTTTGGCAATTCAGGCTCACCCTAGCAGAAAGGGGACTGTGGCTTTGTGTTGGGCTTCACCTGTGCACAGTAAAAGAGAGAAGAATACCAAACTGTTGTGTTGTTAGATCTCTGAGAAGCACAAACTATGTTAGCATAACTGTAACTATGGTTACTAAGGAATAACTTTAAAAGCTTGCTGGGGAGAAGCTGAGGAGACAAAGCCAGATTTCTTAATACTTTTCTTCCTCAAGTGACCTTTCCTGTCTCTAACTGTATGGGGTATGGTGACATCAGGTGCTTTCAGGCTAGACAAACTCAGCAATCCTACCTCTACTTGTCTCTATCCCTTCCCTTCTCCTGCACATTTCTACTTCTAATAGATGCTCAGCCAGGTGTTACTGATCTCTGGCAATAAACAGTTACTTTCTAGACTTATGAGTAAGCTCAGTGCACTGCAACATGATCAGTGGTGCCAGTAGTAGAGGGCATGTGCAGTTGGGATCTCCTTCTGGTAGTACCCTTCCTGGGCTGGCTTTACTCAAATGCAAAACTGCTTTGTCAGTAAAAAGGCTATTGGAATGTTTGTGAAAAAACCAGATTTGCTGTGGCTTCTGCTGCTTGAATGAACAAACCATAGTTGCTCATCACAATAATGTCAAAAATCACAGGTGCCTTCCCTTCAGGACTAAAGCAACAGAAGTTGTGACAGGTCTCTTTGTGCCACTGATGGTTTCAGCTGCTGGACCAGGGATGTGAGGGAAGAGCACAAAGAAAGTGGGGGTGCCTGGATCCTTAGATATTCCCACACAGAGCAGATTTTAGTGGGGCTGTGCATGGACTCAGTTACTACATGGGCAGGAGCATTGTTTTTTCCCAGGGTTTGTACCAGAGACACAGGAGATTTAGGAGGGGAGTTCTGTCTGTCAGCATCTTCCTGAACAGAGCTCAGCTGAAAGCCTGGTGCCATCTGCCATGAAGATTAGGGAGAAGGACTGGTACAGGTGGTTAGCAAAGGTGTCTGTTCCAAAAGCCATGGAGGAGCCATGAGATAACAGTTAAGTCAGACTTAGTTTTACTGTGGCACGTTCAAGGCATTGCAGTTCTGTGTTACACTTGTGGAAGCTGACTTGAGAGAAAAAGGAGACTCTGAAGCACTAATGCCCCACTGTAGCACTCTTGGACATTGCTGCTGAACAGAGGGAATGTCTGTGTGGATGTTTTATATCAGGGCAGAGAACAGCAACTGCCATGTTTTAATTCAGGTCACTCTGAACAGAAGTGCTGTGTTTGAGTTATTTCTTATAAATAAATCATAAATCTTCTGTGTTTTTGCTTACAGAATCCTTTCAAGTTGTGGTAAGAGGCAATGGCTTTTATCATGCAAGAAATATTGACCAGGTACTCTGCAGCTTCAAGCTCAATGACAGCCTCACTATCAGTAAGTTTGCAGGCTGGTGGATTGTGGTGACCACTGTGCTGTGTTACCTCATGGGCCACAGGCCAATTGTCATCCATGGTAAAGGGGGTCCTTGCAGCAGATGTGAGAGGGAGCTGGGGTAGGGGTGTGCACTTTAAAGAAGCTTGAAATTCATTTTTATTCAATGCAGTGACCTGTGAGCATTGTGTGGTGAGTGCTTACACAGGGCATGCTGCTCCACAGTGACCCTAGAACCACTGTAGTGATTGATGCATATGAGTGCTGCATGCAGCAAGAGAGGACTGGGGATCAGGTTTTAAGATGGAAACTTAAAATTGCTTCCTATTCCCTTATTCATCAGCAGTAAAAAGAAGTATTGTTATCTTGATCCCCTGGTGGTGTTTTCAGAGTTTTTATTCACCAGTTCAGCAGACAGTTGCCATCAAGCCAGGTCTCCCAGGCATGCTCTGCTCCTCTCTGATACCAGTTGCTGGTCCCATCACAGTGACTGTGTAACATGGAAACTCCGTCATTGCTGTGCTGTGCTTTTGTTTGTTGTCTCAGCAGCCAAGCAAAGGACTGAATGGCCAAAGAAAAGATGGACTGTCCAGTTTCCCATTACTTCTCTCTCATTCCTGAGAAGCTGTGTGTGTCTGGCAGAATGAAACCTGGTGTGGGGAGAGGAGCTCTACTCCTTTTTTTTCATATATGCCACCCTTGTGGCCTGAGCACAGTAGAGGCTTTCATATGCTGCCGTGGCCAGACTGGTGCCTTCCCAAGCAGGGAATTCACTTACAAGAGGGAACACATGAATTGCTCCTTCATTTCTATCCCACTTGTCTATGTTGATGCTGCAGTCAGTCAGCTCTGGTGGTCTTGCATTTATTCCACTTACAGATATGCTTTAACCAGGATTTGTTTTTTGTGGTTTATCAGTTAAGACAGACTTTTTGCTTTTTCTTCCCTGACCTAAATCATTAGCACCTTGACTGGGCTTCACACTGTGAGTGCTGACCTGGGCCTGTAAATGCACAGGAGGAAAACTACTCTGATTGCATTCCAACTCCATGCTGTGTTTTCCTTAGGTGAAGTTTGCAGTAGATCTTGTCATGAGATGCTGATCTATACTGGTTTTTTTTCCCCTTTCTAAAACATATCACTGATTTCCATGCCCTCATCTCTGCCAAGGAAGGGAAATTAGTTCTGTCTTCAGGTGTGCTTGAAGTGGGTGAAGCATGAAGGAACACCTCTTGCATCTGTTGTTGCTTGGGTTAATTTTTCTTCTAGATGAAAAGAGTAAACAGGTTTTAAAAATAGAAATAAGATGGCAGCCTTTGTCAGCCCTTTATTCCCTTGGTTTTGACTCTTGCAGATCACTCTTTCTCCAGGCTGGCAGCACAGTTGCTTTGCTGCCCATTCAGAGCTGAGTTATAGTCACTGGAGTGATGCGTCTGCTCTTGTGCCTTAGCTCCCACACTTTTGTGGAGTGGCAGTGCAGGATTACTGCTGGGCCTCCTGTCTGTATTCAGAGGACTTGGCTTTCTGATGTAACTTTTGAAAGCAACAGGATTAACACTGCTGATTTGTGGAGTAGGGGAATGCAGGGAGATGGGAAGATGTGTGCCCCTGTGTTTAGCTCTGCCTGCACCAAACCCTTATAAATGTGGACTGTGTGCAGATAATGCTGCCACAGAGAGGAGGCTGGGTCCAAGAGAAGCAGCTAGTGCAGAGCAGATCCTCATGATAACATCAGTCATGGCCCCTCTCTGCCTGTTTCCTGTAAATGATCAACCATCTCTTCGGTTTGGTTTTTTTTCCATTTCAGCTCCACCCTGTCTCTCTCCGTCCTTTTTCTTGGGCTCACACAGTGCAGCTTTGCATTCTCTTGTATGTGTGTTTGGACACGGGTAGAGAAAAATTGAACCCTAAACTTTTGAGCCTTTGAACTCGAGGGGTCAGACTATTCAGTGTGAGTAGAGGTTGCACATAATTTTCAGATAATCATGATGAATACTGCTCAAAGCTGAATTCCAAATGGCTGATCACTGCTGTCAGAACAGAGATAAACTTCCAATTCCTAGCTGTGGTACTTCTACCCTGATAGCATCATATTGGCATCAACATGAATGGTTATTCTACTACTTGGATTTGTGATCAGCACCACTGGGGAGTATTGGTACTTGCCAATACATTGAGTTAATCTGTGGCTGTCATTGGTGTTAGCACTTCTCAAAGGGGTCGTCTGCTTGAAACAATTTATTTTTTTCATCCCTCATAATTATATTAATTTCCTTTCAGATGAAAAGCCGACTTTTGTTCATGACACATACTTGCTTTGCCCTGCCCCAGTGATAGAAGATGCTGGACAGTGAGTATTGCTTTCCAGCATGTGTTGAGAGAGTGAACTTCTGGGTGAAGATGCCATTACTGAGCTAGAGACTCAGGATTTTTCCCAAAGTGGCAAGCTAATAAATTTGTGTGTGTGTGTGATACTGCAGCCATCTCCTTTGTGCCAAATCCTTTCCTAGTATGAGCCAACATAGCTCTATTTAATGTTGGGTCTTCAGCAGAGTGTAACCAAAGGTCTTTTTGGACCATGACCCCATATCATAGAATCACAGAATGGTGATTCCTCCTCTCTTCCTATATCCTGTTGTTTCAGACCAAAAGGTAATTAAATTCAAGAGCAAATTTTAATTTTGGTGGAAAGGAGATGCTTGGTTTGAATTCCTTTGCTGCTATTGTGTATGTTGCTTTCTATATTTTGCTCTGCTGTGTCTAGTGTTGATATCTTTCAGCCTTTTTAATCCTGTAGGCTTCTGGGAGATATGGCAAAATGACCTACCTTTTCCATAGGTGATCTTACAGGCACTTAAATACTTTACTGGGGCTATGGGTGAATGCCTCCATTCCCTTTTGTATTTGTCAGTGAAGGAAATTAATTTCATGGGGTTTTGTAATTTTTTTTTATTATTATTACTTTTTTTTTTTCCCTCCCTTGGGCCCTTTCTCTGATATTGGAGAATGTCTAGGGAAGATTCTTCTTGAATTTCACTGGCATTTGAGTATTTTATCCTTCTTGATCTCAGTGCAGGTGTTCTGGATTTGCTTGTATACAAAAGAACACATTCTGATTCATTGGCAGAAGGGCTTCTTTAAATAAATAAAAAAGTCTTAGAGTTTCTTGTGCTATCTGCAATAGTATTGCTGTTGTCTGAAGCATTCTGTCATGACTCAGTGTCCTAGTGCCCTTTGCCCCAGGTGGGATGGAGGTTTTTTCATAAAGAGCATATGTCCCAGCTCAGCTAAGGTAACATAAAAAGCATGGCTGCTGGGCAAGCATGGAGACAAATGCAGGTAAGTGCCTGAGGCCATGAAAATGCCCTGACTCAACAGGATGTGCTCGCCATGCACGCTCATAAACCAATGGTTAAACCAGAGACAGAGTAAAGGTTACAATGGGTGTAAAGACAACACTAAAAATAAACACATCTGTACATCTGTTTTGTGCTCTAGGGTGGTTTTCCTACAAGTCAGCATGAACAACGGGCTAACGTTCATCTCCAGCTCTGTCAGCATCACCAGCACACATTGTGTAAGTAATTCCAATGGGGCTTGACAGAGGGACCATGAGACCTTGGAAAGGAATGGTTGTTCTTCAGGCAAAGCCTCCTTGAGTAAAGCTGACCTCTCTGCAGCTTCTGCATCACTGCTACAGACTGGATCCCAGCAGCTCTTGGGGACATAAACAGGGCTACTTAAGCTCAAGTTGTTATTGATGATGGATAGATCATAATAGATTTCCTGAGTGAAAAATTAGAATTAGAGGCACCCTGCCCATTCTTACCCCAGGAGAGAAATCCTCAAAACTAGGATCTTATCAGAAGGAGATCTGAGAAAATGATCGAAGGAGCATCAGGGAGCAACACTCTGTTGAGCCTTGGGGCTCAACAGCTGTTAGGACCTGTGTCTGGAAAGGTCACAGAAGGAAAGGACAGTGATGTCTGTCCTGCATCATGTGGTCAAAAAGACCAGATGGATTGTCAGGGACGAACAGCTAGAAGTGATCCTTTATCAAAATCTGATTTTTAGAATCAAATAAGCAAAATAGGAAACTAATAGATAAAGAGCTGTCTTCCTTGCCTTGGGGTAGAAATAAGGCAGTGCCCATAGCTGGTGTAAACAAGTACAGTAATTAAATATGTGACCTTGTGCTTGTGGTCTAAACCAAGCTGGCTGAAGTACCTGATAGCAGTTTGTATCATTGTTATTAGTGTCTAAAGGACTTTTATAGCCTATGCCAAATGCTGTCATATTGGTTTGTAATCATTGTTGGCCATTTTGACAGCTCAGAACAGAAGGGCAGGAATGCAGATAGAGGCGACTGGAACTTGTAAATTTAATTTTCTGATGTTTGCAGCAATTAAGGTGGGAAATACCATACCAGAATGCTGGAACAGTCTGGATTGCAAGGGCACAATGTAACAGATGTGTTTGTTTCTTTATGGGGTTATTTCTATTTCACTAAAACTTTCTTCCAAATTTTCCATACTGAAGACTGATATTTTCACATTTAATTCCACTCTTTTACCTCAGGTACAATAAAACCTTTCAAGTCTGCAGTGAAACACAAGTGTTAACTGGTGCATTTAGTTACCCATATGTAATCTATTTCTGATGAAGACTGAAGTCTCAACCCTAACTGGGGTTCCTAAAGGCCAGAGCATGGATGGAGGAAGCTTTTGCTTTTGGTAGCCTTAGGACAAATAGAGGAATCCAATCTCCAGTCATGTCAATCTCTGACAGTTTTCAACCAGCCTCATGCAGATTGAATGTGAAGGAGGCAGGAAGCCTGATTTGCAGCTGATAGAAAAATACTGTCTCACTCCTGTTATGTCCCATAAGCAGGGATTTGGCAGTTCAGTTTCCAACTTTGTCTTAATTTCATGCATTTCACTCTTCTTGTTTTAGACTCCCTCCATTTCCTCTCCTCTCCTGTTTCCTTTTCTGTGGGTGGCAGTCAGCTGGCCTGCTCAGCTCTCCTCCCCAGCTGGTCCTTCTGTCTTTTCTGTACAGTAAGTATCTTCACTATAATCCTAAAGCCTCTGTGTGATCCTCATGCTTATTTCTGTTCAGCTGCATGAAGCCTGCTATTTTCTTTTCAAAGTCCAGCTTCACTATGGTGCTTTGTATCATTAAAATCATTAAAAGAAGACTTTAGCTTCTTGCTGCCAGCAGCTCCTGAGCTACTGCTGGCAAGTGTCTCAGAAATTTATATGTGCAGTTAGCACAGGGAAAGTGATGCCTGGGAACAAAGGCTACAAAACAAGGAGGTAATGTGTGTTTGGAGTAATAGTAGCTGTGGTACTGCATTGCTACTGTGCTTGGATTTGTTTTTAAGGAGGGCAGCGATATTTCTTAAAATTATGCTTGATTTTTACTCATCCTTTTCTCAGCAAACTGACTTCACTGGAAATTCATTTTTCTTCAGGGATCTGCTTTCCAGATGCATTAGTTGTACATGGGGCCATGGGAAGGCCAAAGAGGGGGGCTTAGTTCTGAGCTGCAGCTGGGTACTGTGTCCTCTAACAGGACTTGTTTGAGCCGGAGTCTGGCACATGTTGGAGCAATCCAGCTGCTCCCTGGCCAAATGAGGGTGAGCCACCTAGCATATCCTAAAACGGGTTGGTTTGTTGCATCTACAACAAAAAGTCCCAGAGCAGTGTAGGGAAGGTGATGCTGTGACACAGTTATGGGACACTGGTTACCTGCCTAAAAGCATGGAGTAGGAGCTGGGTTTGTGTTAGTCCCATTTTGAACATGTCAGTCCTGACAGCTCTAGGAATTGGCCTGAGAGCTAGGTACCACCTAAGTCAGTCATTCAGGTCTCACCCAGACTTTGTAAAGCTCTTACCAGCTGGTTCTTTCCACCCTCAGCCTTTCCATTGTCTGAGGGGAAAACAAATGCACTTAGAATGGTGAAGGAATCCCTGTTGTAAGAAGGGGCTAAACATCAGTTTCTGGTGTCATGGAAATTCAGCAAGTAATTTCAGATTTATTAAGGTGAATCTCATGGACTTTATCATATAGAAATCACTTTTGGAATTTGGCTTCTTTCCCTTTATCCCACCTATCTTTTGAAAATCTCTTGCAGCTTCCCCTCTAGCCAACTTCTTTCCTCAGCCTGATTGACAGACCTTTCTTCAAGCTTTTTTCACATTCTCCTTTGCCCTAGGCTTTCCTCTAGTTTCCTGCTGTAGTGGACTATAAATTCATACATAAATTATACACACTGCAAACAGGAGGTGCTTCCCACGTTTTGTGACTTCAGATACTGATGTGATCCTAATGATAATAGTGATTGCACAATCTGCCTGAGACCTCGTAGTGAGGGAAAGCTGACTCTAAATGTGTAATTCAGGACTCCTGCCTTCTTTGAGATGTACAAAGGTAACTCGGAAATAATCTTGCTTGCAGCTGACTGGGACCATCCTTTTCATTGCTCTTCTGATTCTCTTTCTGCTGCTGGCTCTGGCTCTTCTGTGGTGGTTTTGGCCCCTTTGCTGCACAGTGGTAAGTACAGGGGTTTTTTAATTCTGATGACTTGGTTTCATCTATTCTCTGTCAAAGCACAGAGTTAGTGTTGGAGTGGGTGGTTAACCTTGCTTTAAAAACCCATCCCGTTTGTAAAGCCCTGACTCAACAATTCTCAAAGTGCATGTTGAAGTTACTCTTGTCTGGGCTTTTGATTGTTTCAAGGCCTATGTGATTTTTTTACATTGAATGAGAATTTTAAATAAGCTCATGAATGTGACTTAAGTTTCTGTAGGGATCAAGACCTCCTTTAGACCAGCTTTGAAACCTGCTGCATAGAAGTGTAATTGATGGAATTTGTGGAATTGATGTGGAATCAATGGAATTGATTTACTAATGTGTGCATAAGCTGTTATGGTCCTCTTTAAAGACAAGAGTTAGGGGGTTTTTTTGCATTTTGTTGGTTGGGATTTCTTTAATGTATTCAGAAGAGCTGTAGATTCTGACATATCTTTGCATTAACTTGGTAATTACATAATATTTTTCATCTCATCTGGGTTTATTTTCATTGGGGCTAATGACAGCATTGAATGGGGGGGATGAAACAGAGTGACTCATTTGTGACATGGGCAAGAAAACAGAGAAGACATAGTATTGAGATGGATGAACCCTATCATTGTCTCAAGATTTCTCCATTATTTGTTTGTTCCAGGTGATCAAGGAGCCGCCTCCACCACCACCTCCAGAGCCTGTAAGTGCTATTTGTGAGCTGTGGCACTGTCTGCAGCCACTGTAGTGAATACTGTGCTGCCCAGGAATGTCAGCCCTGTAGGTGTCTTAATGACACCTTACATGCTGTGAGAGGAAGCCCTCTGGGTCAGCACAGTTATTTCTGCCTTCTGGCCTCTTAATATATGTACAGCAACACTGCTTCCATCCAGGGTGAAAACAGTTGCATAACTCAAAAATCCACAGGCCAACAGTTCCTATGGTATTTTGTTCCTTCTGCTGTGCATCAAACAGGTGTGTGAGCAAATCTTTGCTTCTCAAGCTGTGCTGACAGCTGTCCCTCCTCCAGTAATGCTGCCATTGTTTTCAGCAGGAGTTCAGCCCAAATTGGTAGTAAGGAATAGTCTGGCAGCTGGAAAAATGGACAGCAAAGGCCACATTCTTGTGGCTTTGCTGCAGGAGAGGAGACAAAAGCCTGCCCTGGCTGTGGCTCTTCTGCAGTGACCTTTGGAAGGACATTTAGCCTTTCTCCATTTAGGTTTTGAGCTGTTTGAGGGAGAATTGTATTTAGCTGTTTTGGGGACACTAACTCACTGACCCTGACCTCAGTTTAGTTTACTATACAAGTTTCATGAAAATAATAGTAGTAAATGAAAGCACCTCCAGAGAGGACTTATGCCTGCCTTTATTTCTTTCCTAGGCATAGACAGTTAAATAATGGAAAAATACTTGCCTAACCCACAAGAGAAGCTCACAGTTTATTGTTAACTTGCTGTAACTTGGCATGAATGTAAGGAGGCAACCACAGCTGCTGTTTTGAGGTTGCTAGAGGCCAGCACTAGTGTGTATGTGATCCTGTTACTTGTCCTGAGCAGTAACACTGTGACTATTTAAATTCTGAATGCACACCAGAATTTGTGCTGGGGTTAGTGTGATTAGTGCAATCACAAAGCCTGCAGTTGCAGCCATGCTGCATTTGAAGGAGGTTTCAGGGAGCATCACACCCCTGCAGAAATTCCAGATGCTTTGCAATTTTAAACACAATCAAAGAGAATGAACTGATGTAAGCCTCCAGAAATAACAAAGAATACAGATGTTATCCATCCCTTTTCTTGGCCTTGTCTCTATCCAGTATGGGTTGTAATAATCATACATTGTAATAATGGATTTCATTATGTTTAGTATTAGGCTCCCTAGGTATGCTGACCTGCCCTTCAGCTGATACAGTGGGGTATTGCTACCATTAAACTGAATATAGGTGTGTAAAACTTGTTCTAAAGCACAAGCATTTCCATGTGATAGCTGTTAATGCTGCTTTGCTGTGTGTTCAGTGTAGGGGATATTTGGTATAAATCCTTTATCAACTGGAAAAGTATCAGCTTTTACTGTTGAATCTGTCCTGCTAGAGTCAGGCTTGCCAGCAGTAAGCGCTGTTAGACATGAACACTTGAAATCTGTGTCACATTGCATGGAAGAGGCAGAGTGTCTTACATAACACTCATGAGTATTTCCCATATGTTTGATTTCACAATGAAATCAAATATAAATTAATTTAAAATGCTGATGCAGTTCACTTGGTACTGGTTGAGATGTGGCATGGAATGGGATAAAATCTGTGTATTTGTTGTACTCTCAAAAAAAAGCTTACTGAGACAGCACCAAACCCAACAGTAAACCACAATACTTTCATTATATATTTATTTGCCCAATTTAGGATAAAAACAAAATAACAGGAACAAAAAAAAAAAAGTAAAACAAATACCAAAAAGCCAAATCACAACAATAAAAAAAACCAAACTCAAACTCCCCTTACTAGTTAATGCAAATGTCAACTCTAGTCTTGCCTGGCCATACTAAAGACATTGTTGGAGGAGCTGATCTATTGAACTGTAGCTGAGAGACCACATGTCACTGAATAACTGATGGAAATACCTTTCTCCAAGGCATAACCTATAAGGTAAATTCAAATAAACAGAAATTAAATCATGGTTTTAAAAAGCTCATTTGGGCTCTTAATTCCTTTTCCATTCCAATAGAAACATGTAGGGCAATTTTGTGAAATGCCATCTAGTAATGTAGCAGTAATTTATGTCTCTCTGTAGTATTTGGCTTTCAGTTGATTGCTTGCTTGTTTGTTTAATTAAAGAGTGAGTTCAGGTAGTGTTTCTAGAAACGTACTGAGGTACAGTAGCAGCGAGTACTGTGCATGGCCAGTCCAAGAGCAGCATGCATGTCTGCATATCAGCATAAGGTACATTTAAGGAATGAAGGAAATACTGTAGGAGGCTTGTTGTGCCCTCTCCTCAGCTGTGTGTGTGTACTTAGAGAGTGTCAGGCTGTGACTTTCAGGTGCTTCAATTTAGTGGAATGATGTGGAGTCTGAGAAATCCCAGTTACTTTTCTTGCCTCAATATGATAGAGCTGGAGGTGTGTTCCCAGGCTTGTTGAACCAAAACCATTTGCCAGCTTTTAGTTAGGCAAGAAAAGAAAAATGAACCTAAAGTTAATTCCTGATTCAGACTCTCACATGTTCCAGAAAAATAATCTTCAGTCTTTACGGTTGCTCTGGTTCTGATCTCCCTGGCAATTGTGAGATGCTCCTGTCTGGACCCTATTTCAAACTGTACAGCTTGAGCCAGGCTCCATAAAGCATCAAATAGTGTAGAATAACTGGTTACAGCTGCCATGAGAAAAGGATCTGATGCACGTTAGAGAACTCAACAGTAGTTGATTTTTTTGTCCTCTGTTAGATGATATTAAGTTCTAAAAGTGCAATTAATAAATCATTTCTTTGGTGTAACTCATTACTGCATTTTCTGCATAGCACAGTGGCAAGCTAGTATATGTACAATACATCTGTACTTTCCTTTTCCTTACAAATCAATTGGGATTTTGGAGCTCAGTGCATATTTGATTAAATAAAAGCAGTCTGGACAGAGGAATAGACAATTCTCTGACTTCCCTAGTTAAAATTGCAACTGCAGAGACAAGAGACTTTTTTGGCTTTTGTCAGCATATAAGCATAACACACAAAGCCAGATATCCAAGGATTGGACCATAGGATGTTCAGCTGTTTTCCACAATTTATGCTTTTTATGTGAGAACGGCATTAATATTTCCCTGTCTATCCCACAGGACTCAGATGATGAAGATGGATTGCCAAAGAAGAAGTGGCCAACCGTGGATGCATCTTATTATGGAGGTCGAGGTGTTGGTGGGATTAAGAGAATGGAGGTATTTGGTTTATTTTTTAGTGTTCTAAACCCCAGCACATTTAATTGAAAATTGTACCATTATGTTTTCATGTGATTTTTGAAGAGGACCCAAGACTGGGATTTAATCAGGGCTTCTCTACTTAATTGGCACCTGCTGTCCAAGTGACAGGCATCAAGCTGCTATCATTTGCATGAATAATTAAATGAATCTAGCATTATGAGCCAGAGAAATTTTGCAAGTTAAGAAATGAGATAAGCACCAAAAGAAGTTTTAATCTCATGAGTCAAACGCTTTGATGCAGTTGTAGCCAGTTCTCTTATCAGGGATAATTCAGGCAAAGCTACACTGGTTTTAATATTTGAGCGTGCTGTCTGTGCAGTGCCTGGTTTCTTTGGAAGGGGAGGCTTCTCAGCAAGATTTCTTCCTGCAAGACTGCAGATGAAGTATTGCATCTTAATATCCTTAACCATTTTCCTTGGAAGAATTTTATCCTTGATGCTGAGAATGTGTGCTGACTGTGATGCCATGGATCATATATTATTCTTGAATGTAGAGTCACTTTTCTGCTTAAGCTAAGTCAGACAACAAAATTAGATATTAAGATATTACATTTTGGGAAAAAATTATTCACTGAAAGGGCAATTAAGAGTTGGAACAGACTGTCCAGGTAAGTGATGGAATCCCCATCCCTGGAAGTGTTGAAAAGGTGTGTGGGTGGATATGGCACTTGAGATATGGGTTATTGGTACTGGGTTAACTCAATCATCTTAGAGCTCTTACCAACCTTTATGATTCTCATCTGCCCCAGATACTGTGAATTCCCACAACATAAATTACTGGAATGTGCAAAGGCTAGTAGTTCCAGCAGTTTTTAATGAGACTATTTTATTCTTAAATTTGTATTTCTGATTATGGTGGGAATTTGGTGCTTTCGTGAATTTGACTTAATTCCTGGTAGCACTTGGTTGTCTGGTGGGAACTAGATTAATATGTGTGGAAACTACTTGCTGGTGGGGACTGCTGAAGTGTCTTCTTACAGTGTGCTCTCCTGACATCAGGTGCGATGGGGAGACAAGGGGTCAACAGAGGAAGGAGCAAAATTGGAGAAACCCAAAAATGCTATTATTAAGTTGCCAGAACAGGAGTATGAGCCTTGGGAACCCAAGCCAAAGAAGCCTCATGTGAGAAAACCACCTTCCCAGCGAAAATGGTACACTCCAATCAAGGTAATACCTCTGACCCTCCATTTTATCAAGTCTCTTACGTCATGTAGGATACTATATTCCACTTTCTTGGCAGGGCCTTTCTTTCAGCAGAGCTGAGAGAGCCTATTCAGAAAAGTGGCCATTAAAAGTGGCCATTAATCCTCATTTTTGCCTGGTTTTGAAACGTGTGTATTTTTTTTTTTTTTTTTTTTTTTGAAAAGAGTAGAGGACATGAGCAGAGCTCTTCCTCAGCTCAGAGTCTTTTCAGGTATTCTTGCAACAGCAGATCACTTGAACCTTAGGGGGAGGGCAGATGCTGTTTTGAGCCACCTTAAAAAGCATAGAAAAGGATCAGATGAAGGGCACTGTCCTTGCTTTGACTGCATTGTGGCTAAGGGCTTGGGTTGGGATCAAGCTCTGTTTCCCCCTAGTTCAACCACAAGACAGAAGTGTTTGATTTTTGGGCAAGTCACTCAGTCTCTCCATATTTTCATCCTCAGTTCTCCCATGTCATTATAGTATCTGGTGTTTCAATGTCTTTTAACGTATGTATCCTCACACAACCCTAAAGGCAGGGAAGAGCTATTATCTCTGCTTACTGAGAAGGAAGCTGGAGGGCTAGCACAGTCAAGGCTGCAGCATACCATGCTCATCCCAGGAATCCATGGCCATGTCCCAAAAGAGTGCTTTGTATGATGAGTTCCCCCCTTCCCTGTTTACTCACAGATCAGTTAAACAGTGCTTGAATGTTTCTGGCAGGCATCTGTGAATTTTAAAGTCTGCCTGTGCAGGTAGTCTCATGGTTGTTTATCCATGTTTCAGTTCTCTTCTCATCTGTTACTTTACTTTTGTTCTGCCTTTTGTAGCACCTAAAGATCAGCACTTTAAAATAATACCTATCTAATTGTGCCTCTTAAGGGAGTTGTTCACATTATTCTACTCTCATCCTCACTGCCTATTTGGATATTTGGCTTACTGTGTATTGGGTATATTGGGTATTACCCCACTGGGATTCTTCTGGTTGTCCAGATAAGAAATGTACAGAGGCCAGGGTGCAGGACTAGTGTGTGTGCAGACAGCTTAATACAGAAAAGCTGTACCAACCCACTTGTTTAATCTCATGCTATTTTCACCACATTTCTTGGTCATATCTTGTCTCTCTCTTTTTTTTTTTTTTTTTTTTTTTTTAATTCCAGGGTAAACTTGATGCACTGTGGGCTTTGGTTCGACGAGGCTATGACCAAGTCTCTCTTATGAGACCACAGCCAGGGGATAAGGTAAGGCATCTCAAATGCACTGACATCACTCCTCTGTTAGCAACAGCAATGCTCCTCCCCCACAATCAGGCCATCTTTTTTTTTTTTAATAAGGTTTTTTTCACATTGCCCTAGAGCTAAAAGCTTAACATTTTTAATGTTTCTTGGATTTAATAATCGAGTTCAATGATTATTGAGAAATCATGAACTGTACAGATGATGGAAAAACAAATCATAGCAAGGTTAATGGAGGACAAGTTGGTGTTGAATTGTGTGCAGACACGTTTCTCAGTCATCTCCTATACATAGGCAAGGAGTATCTCCTGCTTTGATGAAGTCTGTTGGCCAAAAGTAGTCAGGAGTAGACTCCTCCTGGGAGGAAGCAGGGATTTTGTGCTTTTCAGAGCCACAAAGATGTCTGTGTACTGTCCCTGGGTCACTGGCAATAGCAGAGTTCAGAGCTCTCAGTTTCCCCATGTGAGCCTGGCACTGTTATGGTTGTCTCTATTTTGTTATTCTGAGGGGACAGCTCCCTAAGAATTGAGTGCTGCTGCTTTGAGCTGTTTCACCATCAGGTCTTTCTTTCTGCAATGGTTCTTTGTAACATGAGAACTGAGCAGACACTGTCCCCTGTGGGCAGAGTCCATACATTTCATCACCTTGGCTCTCAGGTGAGGGGATTATAGAGTTACAGCAATAGGGTCTATAAAGTGCTTTTTTGGGGGATAGGACTGGTGCAGATGCTCAGGCTTGTTTGCCTGGGTAGTTTTCACACCTAATGACAGACTTTAAAAGTAGCTATAATTTGCATCAACTAGGGCAGTAAGTTGCATGTCTCTTGCTTCTGGCAAAACACTATGTCGTTTGTCTAGTCATTAACCAAACATGCTGCATCAGTTTTTAAAGTTTAATCTCTTCCATTTTTTTGGCCCATGAGGAAACCAAGAGAACAAACCCAGCTTCTTACCCTACTTTGTAAAATGGTCTTAAATGTTTCACTAAGCTGCATTTTCAAGGCAGCTGTGCTTGAGACACCTTATTTGCTTTTTAAGCACGAGCTTCTGAATAGGCTCCTTAGGTCCAGCTGTATTTTGATAGCACTAACATTGTATAATATGAATCTATCCTCTGCCTTTCCCTCCCTTGGCTGCGACGTTTCTATCAATGCAGAGCACAACAGAACCTCTGTTAGCCAGCATGGTCAAGAAACATGCAGGGGGGCTGGCTCAGAACAGGGATCCTCAGTTCCTTGCCTTCCAGCTCTGCTTTGGGGAGAACAAGGGGCTGAAAAGAGCCAATGTAAAACAGCAAGCTGAAGGATTATTGTATCAGGGATAACATAAGAAAAATCAAATGTACATCTGAGAAACAGGGTGGAAAGAATCCTATTGAGTCAGATCCAGTGGAATCATAGAATCATCTCTGTTCCCTGGCCTGTAAAATTAACTAAGGCTGAAGAATATTGAAAGTGAAACAAGAAAAATAACTGGACAGCCTTCTGCTGTTAAAAAAAAAAAAATCAATCACAGGCTTGTATTTCATGGAGAAAACTAGCAACAGAAAGGAGCAACTTTATTATTTATTCTTTGGGTAACTTCTCTAGTAGCAGTCTCTCAGTGGATAATCGACTCCTTGTAATTTAGGTTTTTGATGGAGGATATGTGTAAATCCACCTGTACATGCACAAAAGTAAATGTGAGCATACACACATGTGCACACTCATTCATCATTGTGTCTGAAGAGCTGGGAGATCAGGTCAGTGCTGGCCGTGACCAGCTTGGAGCTCTGGCAGCCCCAGGAGCAAGGCCAGAGCTCTGCTCACCCAAGCCAGGCAGGACAAGGTCACTCAGAGTGACAGAGTTGGACAAGGGCACCAGTCAGAGCCTTCAGCCCGGGGCTGGGGAGAATGAATGTTCATCCTGCCTTGGTGTCCTTCCACACTCTGCCATCCAGAGGCCAGGGGCTGTGTGGTCATCTTGAAGCAAGAGGTTGCTTTGGTTTGTGTGGTTATGAGAAAGCAGGGGAAAGAGTTCTTGAGGGGGTCCAAGTGCACCTTTTTTTTTTTTTTTTTTTTTTTTTAAGGTCATTTCATAGGAACACCATTTAACTCTGTTTTGGGAGTAATATTTGGGTTCATAACTCAGAAAAGTCCTAAATCTGAAGTTCCCAGAGTCAAATAAATTATTTCCTTTATATTTTCAGGGATTACCAGAGATACAGGTTGTTTCCCACTGGGACAAAATTCACTGAACTTATATTTTCCAAATTTCTGCTTCACATTCTTTTACCTCCATTAAAAAAAAAGTTTCCCATTTTTGCTGCTTATGTTCCTGGGCATATATTCCTTTTTGCAGCCATTGGATGAAATTATGAAAAAAAGGGCAAAGGCCCTTTTTCTGCATAATGAAAATGCTCATTATGGAGAAGAGAACATCTGTAGGACAGGGAGGGAAATATTTTTACAAGGCTTTTAGGACCAGGGGGAAGATGAAAAAGGATTTATATATATATATATATATATATATATTTTTTTAATTAAAGCAGTCTTTAGAAACTCTTTGAAAAGTGTAACTTCTTCATCGCTTGAAAATGAATACTGTGAATTGGAAGCTTTTCTCGCCCTCAAAAATCTGAAAAATACTTGTAGAAAAACTTGGTGATAGTTTTGTTGGTTTTGGTGTATTCACCAACATATCTGACTTTGTCACAGAGAAGCAAAAGTCTGTCACACTTTTTGAGACTGTTCAGTGTCTTTCACCACAACACAGGCCTCTTCTCTTTGCATCTGCAAACCATACAGCAATGGTAGTATTGCTATCCCAGATTTTTAAATCATGACTTCTTACCAATTCCCATCATGAAGTGAAGTTAAAAATAGCAGTGCTTGTATAGTTTTGAGTCTTAATGTGGGGAAGCCCATTCCAGAGTGTATGTGAGAGCCTCGCAGTAGAAATACAGGCTGAAGCATGTGTGCAGTGGTATAGGACTGAGAGCTGTAAGGGTTCTGTTGTCCTTTCCTGTGAGTGAGCAGGTCTGCTGTCCATCCATCCATTTTTCTTTTTTCATGGTCCTGTTGCCATTCCCCATCCTGCTCTTTTCCTTACCTGTGCCCTGCTTAGTCTCTTGCCCTAGACATTGCTTTCCATTTCCTTCTGTGGTTTCAGTTCTTATTTGCATGCCATTCCCCTTGCTGAGACAGACTGATTCCCTGCAGCCCTGTCTTTGGGAGCAGTAGGTTGGTCCCCAGCCTCCTTACCCTGTTCCTCTCCTGTTGCAGCACCTGAGCTGCTGGCAGCATCATGCTCTGGGCTATAGCATTGCTGCAGAGCTGGCTGAAGCTCAAACAGTTCCCCTGCCCTTGCTCGTGTCTTCCATGAACTTATCAAGAAATGGATCTCAGGATGGATGATCCATCAGTGTTAGGCAGGGTTGTATTAATAGGACTGTATTAATCCTTGTGAAAATCACAGGAGCTTTTTGGAACTGCCTATTTAAAGAAAGCCATCCAAGCACAAGCTCTGGTGCTCCTTCTCCTGTGTGCCCACAGTGTTTTGCTTGGCTCTTACAGACAGCTCCTCCTCTCTCAGTCTCAATTCAAGATTGTGTCATAGCAGCACCACTGAAATTTATTAGTTTGGCAAGTACCTCAGTAAAGGGTCAAGGATCCCACTCACTTGACTTCCTCAGGTCACCTCTTGCAGGAATTTCTGTTGCACCAGGATGGGACAACAAGGGATAAACACACTTAGCTGTACCCCATCATTAAGAGCTAGGCTGTTATTTGTGGCATGCAGTTTTGCTGAGCTCTCAGACAGCATCAGCAGAGCAGTGAAGTGATGAAAAAGGACTTGTGGCTCTGTGGTGGGTTGCTGGGCTTTCTGTCTGGCTGGAATGTACAAAGGTGAAGCCTTCATAGGCATTTGTGCTACTGCTGCAGTGGTGGATCCCTTAGAACTAGGCTGTTATTGTTCCCACCCTGCCTCAGAAATCTGTCTCAGAGGACCAGCAGTCACTTCTGGCCCAGAAAAGGATTTACAGCTTTGAGGTGGGGACACTGCTCATCCAGCCACAGGAGTGTCAGTGTGTCCACATGGCCCCATTGGGCTCTGTGTTGTTTAAGGTATTCAGATTTCCTTTCCCATCATGTTGGCATCCTGAGCTTGCAGCAGCTGCTGTGAAGCTTGGAGTTTGGGAAATATTAGATATCTTGAAATATTTCATACAAACCAACCACAGTAGCTGATAGGGCAGGTTGTCAATAGTCTGTGCAAAAGGTGAGTTTCAAGCTCTTCCTTGGCCTCCTAGTTGAAAAGTGGACTGTTTCCAATGGCAACAGGAAAACATTGAAAGCCCCAGTCTGTGCAGAGAGGAAGGGGAGGTGCTTTCCTATGGTGTTAGCTGCTGTTTTCAGCAATTCCATTCCATTTTGCCTCTCAGCACATACTGATTGATGCAGGAAATTCTTAGAGGCTCGGTTTACCGAAGTCCTTGACTAAAAACCCAACATTCTTCCCCCTCAGGCAGAATGGATCATTTACTTTAAAGACTTAAAACCTGATCTCATTATTTTCATTGAAAATTTTGTAGCTGCAATAGGGAGTGTAGACTGGATTTTCCTGTCACCATCCCCATGTACACCTCTGCGACTTTACTTAGAAAAAAGCAATGCCTTAGTAGTGCTACCTGTGGTTTGTATGTGTAAAGCCCTTTTCTGGGGAAGGGGTCTAGAAGCAGGCTGTTGTACAAAACTCTGAGAGCCTTTTTGCCTTTTTCTGTTCCATAAAACTGAGATTAAAAGGCTCAGACAAAAATGTCACAAACTATGAGCTGCTGGTCATTTTAGAAGCCAGAACTTCTAGATCCTTTCAAATTCTAACCCTTGAGTTATAGTGTGACTTGGAGCAAGGCATAGCAACTGGAATTTTAAACAGCAGCCTTTGAAATGAGGAGTATGTGTGTTCCTTATTCTGTGAATCCTTTTCAGAGTGATCCCTCTTAGTCTGATCAGACTCAGCCTTAGAGTTTGATCTCTTTTAGACCTAAAAGTCTTAGGTTTGTTAAAGCTCAGAAGGTCTGATTACTTTCATATTTTGAGTGATTACTTGTAATGCTGGCCATGACATCTGTGTGCCTTAGTTTTCCTAACAACAAAATAATCATGAGAACAGTGTATTTACCTTCCTTACAGCTCTGAGGTTTAGTGTTCTGCCAGGCACTTGGGACTTCTTAGATGAATCATGGGACACCAAGCTTATGGATTATTAATGACTAATAATTACTCTCTAGCTGCTACTTGCAGGTGGTCAGCAGCTTGACTGCAGCCCACGGTGATGGCAGCACCCGCCTGTCACGCCACGGTGGCTGCCCACGTACTGCTGCTATTTGGAGCTTATTCTAATTAATTCTCTTCAAGACCCAGTAATGGCTTTTAATAGGCTTCCCTGCCTCTTGCTTAGAAATGTTGTAATCACCCATGTAACAATTGGCAGAGCTACAGGGGGTGCTGGAAAAGCAGCACTGAGCTCCTTCAGACTGTAGTCATCAGTGGCTGCCGCCTGGTCCTGGGGCTTTTCTCCCTTTGCTTCTCACCTTCAAAAGAAAAATTAAAGACATGAGGACATTGCCTGCCACAAAAGGTGATCTCACTTTGTCACTTTCAATGAAAATGTGACACATTTAGCTCCCATTTTGCTACTTTCTTCTCTTCTATTTTAAAGGTATCTCTAAGATTCATTCCTGCTTTAGCAGACATGGCATGGGGGGAAAAAAGCTCCCTTTCTCTGGTGTGGGACCAATGTCATAATGCACAGTTCCCAGGATGTGTTGAGTGCTGCTGCTGGAAACATGTAATCAGTGTCTAATAAATTTCCTGTCCTACAAGAAGCCCACATACTGCATTGCCTCTCATTTGTGCCAGGATTGTGTTATTTCTCTTGTGGCAGAGGAATTCCCAGACTTTGGGGATGGATGCTGCCTGTCTGCAGCCAGGTCAAACCTGTCTGTCTGTGTCCTTGGCAGCCAGAGGCATGCTCAGGGACAGGAGGCTATGAAGGATGAGTGCAGGTCCCAGGGCTGATGTTACCTGGCACACAACAGGATGAAGGATTGGCCTCGTGGTTAAGGCATTGGCTGTAGCTTAATCAGCTACTTCAGTTCTGTTGTACTGCAGTTGTACAGTGAATAAGTGAGATGAAGAGTAAATTCGAGGCAGCTGAGACCATGTTCTTACTAGCACTTTGTGCACTTAATAGACAGACTCTGTTAGGCAGAGAGGGGTCTATTCTGCTAGCCTTAAAACATATGTAGCACCTTGCTATTTCTCTGGTATTTATGATAAAGGAACAGCTTCATCAGCTCTGATTCTCAGGGGTTTTTTATAGAGAACCCATCTTTGGGATAAGGCCTGGTGTCTTAATCCCCTGTTAACTGCAACTCTGACATGTCTGCATGGGGGGAACAGACTCTTGTGTTACCACAGTTTTCCAGGCATCACTTTACTGATGCTCCACAATCCTAAAGTGTGTCCAAGAGCCTGACTTGAAGCCTGGAGACTGTTTTGGGCCTTAGCAGTTCTACCACAGAGTAGTACTGATGGCACACCTCTTTTTTGAGAGGAAAAGTGCATAGATGCACGTGTGGTTGCTTGCTAGGACTGTGTGTACAGATCCATAGTTTGCAATGGACAGGTAAGTTGCAGCCAATATGTTCATTTGTTTCTCAGCAGCACCCTTGGATCAATCTGAATATCATCTGACTGTTTCAGTTGACTTGCTGGGAGCTTTGCATCCCTCATGGTCTTTGAGTTGGGTAACACTGCAGAAATTAACCTACCCAGCCTTCTTTAGCTCTCTGCTTACATTGCATACTTCTAGTAGTTATGCAGAATGTGACCTTCTGAAGCTGCAGAAATAAAAAAATACAGTGTAAGAGGATGTATTCATACTGCTGTTCACACTAAAATAATTGTACAGAACGGTAATTAAAATTCACAAAGGAATTGCCTTACTTTCCTCAGAGCAGCTGGTGTCTCTGTTCTTGTAGAAACTATTGTGATTTGTGTTGTACCAGAAAAAAACCCAAATCTGCCTGTTACTTAACAAAAAATTACTAGACAACAAGAAGAGCTTAGATCTATATATGTGAGATCTTAAGATCAACCTAATTTTGCTTTGAACATTCCAGTTTTATATGCTAGTTTTAGTCTCTCAGATAGGAGCAACAGGACTGCAAACACCTTGTGCTTTCTGCATCCTGGTTGGTTTTTGGGAGGCTTTTTGGTGTGTGAATAAATCCCTACTTTCCTCCTCCTTTACAGGTTTCTTCTGGAGAATTTAATTGCCCAAGCAGACAGCTCAGTCTTCATTGGCTTATCAAGGGGTGGGATATACAGAAACTTGGAAGTGAGGCCTAACAGGAGCAGTGTCCCTTCTTGCAATGCTGGTGGCCAGGCACTCAGAGTTGAGCAAACCATTGAAAAATGAGAGGAGATGTATTTGGGGTTTTTTCTACTGCTGGGGGACAGGCCACTGACCCTGCTGAAGTGAGAGCAGGGTATATAATAATGTTGTAGGAGAGAGCTGGCAATGTGGTGCTCATGGAAAACAAGAACTTCAAGATGCACAGCTGGTACTTGATAGCTGCACAGGGGAAACATGGCAGGGATCTATTTGCATAGTGTTAGGTCTCTAGCATACCTGAAATGGGACAGAGTTCCGCTTTTCTAGTGTGTTTGTTCCTAGAATAAGGTGGTTGTGTTCCAAGACAATCTGCCATTCAATTTAACATAGGAGCTTTTGGGGGAGAAGAGGTGTTTGGTGCTTTATCAACGTGCCAGCAGTGATAATGAACTCTAGCAGTCCCATCCCAGAAAAAGAAAATCCGTGTGAGATAAGCACAGGGGAAGCTGAGAACTGTGGATTTACCATCTACTTGCTCTAGGTAGCAGAAGAGCCATTTAAAGGCCAGTTACCCAGAGAAGCATTGGTGATAGTTGTATCTGTTTCCAGACTCTACAAAAAGAGGTAGCCTCTTCTGTGTGGTGGGCCAGGGTCTTACATGTTTGGCTGAGGCAAGGAAAAATACTATAACCATTTCCACCAGGAATCTGAGTTTCCATCATTATTCTGTACCCTAGTCAGGGGAATAATGTTGTGTGTACACAATAATCTCAGCTTGCTCCTGAGAGACAGTCAAATCATTCACCCAGGAAAGCATGATGACACTTAATTGCAGTTTGAGCAAGATCAGTTATGGTCCTTTGTGGCCTAATTTGCTGCTCCCAGCAAGCCACCAATACCTCAAGGCTGAGGCTGTTGCACCCAATAAATGTTTGTTGCTTTTGTTGCTGTGCTCCAAGGCCCTCCCATCTAGGAGATGGACAAATGCAACATCCTTTTCCCTGAAAACACCAAAGGAAAGAGGAGAATCTTTTGCAAACCAACCACTGTTTTTTTTTTTCTTGAACCACATTCTAGTCTGGTCAGCATTCAAGAGTGGAAATGTGTGGTGCTGTGGTTAAAACAAGGGATGTGAGTCACAAATCCTGAACTTGTAAATACCATTTTTTCCCCCTTGCATAACTTTGAGTAGATGACATGACCTGACGGTGGCTCTCCTCACTTCCTCCACTCTGGGACCCTTATCCATAAAAGCTGTCAGGAAGGAGGAAGGCATAAATTACATGTGAGTGCAGGTTTAGATTAAGATATTTTTCTGAGGTTTGGATGGGATTTGGTCTGGCATGATGGCAGTTTGAGATTGGTACTGAATGTAAAGGGCCTGATAGACCTGAACTTTGGTTATACCCAGTGTTACTCTTTTCTGTTCCCTTTGTCACTTCAGCCTTTTTAGGGCTCAGAATCAACAGGTTTTGTTATGGATCTGCACTGTTCATTACTCCAGCCACAGTCTCGGCAAGGTCCAAGACATGTGATGTTTGTGCATTCCTGCAAGATGTCTTGTGACTCTGGCCATTCTTTCAGGAGATGTCTGCAGCCCATTGCTGCATTTCCTTGCTGAGGCATGGCTGGAAGTAGCATGCAATTCCCTGCTGAATGGAGTGTGATGCATATTATTTGAGTTGCCCTGTCTTCAGTACTGGGGTGGACTCTTCATGTCTCTTTCCTTGTGTGTGCATATGGTGAAAAAGAGGTATGAGGCATGAGAGAGCTGCATGGTGGGAATGTGTTCAGCAAAGTTTATTTTGCTGAAGGGTACTGGTCCTAGCTTAAAAGTCTGATTTCCCTGGCTGAGCTATTCCTCCCTCAGATTCCTCACTATTGTCCACTTTCTCCAGGGGTAAATTGGAAGTAGCCCCCTTGTCTTCAGTGTATTCCTGCACTGGTTTTTACCCTGAGCAGACTGCTCCCAGAAGAGACCCATCCCTTGTTTCAAGCAGTGCTGTGCACAGCTGGGGCTGTGAACTGGGGAATAGTGCCTGCAGATGTGTGTCTGGGGAAACTATCAGTGCTTGATTGTATTCAACTCTCAGTATTCTGATAAAAGAAACTACAGTAGCCTGGGATACTGCAGCTATTAATCTTACTGCAAAACAGCTCCTGTTTTAATTGCCTAGTAGAATTGAACACAGTTTCCCCCAATACTGTCGTTATTTTGATTTAAAACTGTTCCTTTAGATGGTCTGTAAATGATTTTTCATGTTAGAAAAATTGGCTGAAATTAAAAATATACCCTTGAAAAGTCTCAATATTTTAATTTTTGTTTTGAAACCATTTTTATGCCTGAGACTCAAAGATGATTTGAAGTGAACAATACATGTTTCAAGCCTGAATTAAACCTATTTTGACATATTTGTTTTACCTGAAAAATGAAGACTTTTGCTTGCTGTTGACTTTTCCTTTGGCCAGCAAGTGAACTGAAAGATGACTTTTATTGCTGCTGTTATGTGCAATGCATGCCATGGGTCTGTTTGCGAGTTTGCCCTGGCAACCTACCTCCCTTGGTCCTGGGGGATGCCTGGATGGGATTATCACAAACTTCATGTCAAAAGAAGAGTTCCTGTGCTCTCTCATCCCTTCCCCATCCCATAAATCCTATTTTCTCACCTATTTGGCCCCCACAGCCAGGGTGTCTGATGGCATACTGGACTTCTGAAGGATTTTTTTCTCCCAGCTTATTTACAAACAAGGCTGGTCCCGCTTTGCCTCTATGAGAGGGGCTCAGGCATTTTGGCTGAGCTTTTTGGGCAACAATGTCAGCCATGCCTCGGCCAAGACAATAGATTTTGTCCCAAATGTGTCAGCAGCCCAAGGAATTGCTTAGCTGTGTGTCACTATCACCATGTGCTCAGCTCCCAGCCCATGTGCAGGATCTCATTGTTTGGGATTTGGGAGCCAGAGTTTGTGAGGCAGGGATTAACTTCTGTGCTCTGTCTCCATGGTGCTGCTCCAGTGAGCCAGGGTTTGTGGGTGGTTTTGTTTGGTTGCTAAAAAGAGACAAAGCAGACATTTGCTTATAAGAAGGTTTTTGTGGACTTTGTGAAGGAGTCACGTGTGCCTCAGCTGCTTTAAATATCACTGCCCCTTCCTGGGTCAGGATATGTTTCCTGTTTGAAGTTGGGTTGCCTCCCACATCTTAAAGCTCAGTCTGATTCCTTTTGCAATAAGCAGCACTTTGGCTGAGCCCAGTAGGTTACACCTCTTGGTAGCATCACCTTGCTCATGCTGTGCTGTAAACAGTTTGCTGCTGCTGCTAGGATCATCCTTGTGCATTTGCATTATCATTTTGCAATTTTCTATTTGAATTTATCTAATGTGCCAAAGAGCATTACAGGCTCCTCACTGTTGCAATGAGTGATTCACAACCCACAATGCAGTGATTTCCTTCCCCTCCAATAACTCCATCATAGAAGGGAGGGAGCAAAAGTGATAGGAGTTTACTTAGAAAGAGGCCAGATAACAGGCTGGGAAAAGAATGGGCTGAACTTATTTTCCTTTTTAAAAGCAACACAAAAGGAAATAATTGCATTCTCATTGCTGGACACTGCCACTTTACTTAAAACCCTCTTCTCTTCAATCAACCCCATTTTCTCTTATCTCTTCATAGTTTTGAATTGCCATCATTATAGGCGTCAGTGCTGGGCTGCCAAATAACTTCCCAGAAAATTATGTACAAGAGAGGACTTATTAAACTGGAAGATATGTATGAGAGGTTATCATGCAAACTAATATTTTAACTTGATATTTAATGTTTTGATTTGAGTCCTGATAACTTAAAATGGCTGCATATAAAAATTAATGACAGTTTAATAATTGTTAATGATTAATGAAATAACCATCATATAATTAATTTTAATGATTATAATTTAATAATTAAATAATATAATTATAAAACAATTATGAATTGCATATTTATTAACCTGAAAGCATGATCAGTCACCAAACTGGTAATATGGGAATATTTGGCACTTCCAATACTTTATTTTCAGCACAAGAAAGATATCTGAGTCCCAAATGTAAGAATGGGAGTTAGTAAAAGTTACTTGTATGTGCCTGAAAACCAGGCAGCCTTGGGTTTTACGTGACAAACTGTTTCAGCAGCTCACTAATTTCTAGCCTGGATGCTGCAGGGTAATCAGTGCAATTCCCAGGAAATGCATGAAGGTTTTAATGAGCCATGACATGTTGAGTGCCCAGTCAGCGTGAGGCAGTGCAGTGAGAGGAAGCTTTTGGCAAAGGCTGATGCACAGAGATCCTGGCTCCTGAGGAGCCAGCTGCTAATCCTGACACTTGCCCAGGAAACTTAAATATTGGGAACTCTGTATCACCTTGTTTCATCTCTTTCACTGTATAGGTGTTGTATCCATAATCTACCTCTGATAAATAGTTTTGCTAAATGAATTTCCCACACTGGCTGGTTTAGGATATTCTGTGTAGGTGTTTCTGCTAGAACACTCTTGTTCTTTATTAGAAGACAGGGTGATCCCTAATTTTGCTGAGATTCAGTTTTTCCAAAAGTCACTGATCTGAAGAGTGTATATCTCATTTCTTCCTGGGTGTGTGGATCAAAGCCTTCACTTGCCTAAACTGATCATGACTTTTTGTATATGCTCCCTCTTGTGGTTTTGTAAGTAGCTTAAAATCTGAATCTGTTCTTTTGAGATTTAGAGCTACATTTTTATACTGAACTATTGAGAGATATTTAGGAAGTGAAGCTACATGCTGATGAACCAGGTCCATAGCAAGCTGGCAGACTCATCCCAGTGACACAGATAAACACAACTGGAGAGAGAGCTCAAGGAATTATGCTCATTTTGGATTTCAGCATCCTAAATAATACTTACATTTAAAAATAATATATAATGTAGTACTTCCTTACTGGGAGCAACTTCATTTTTAATTTGGTGGTCTAGTGTTTTGAACGGCCATGTTCAAAGTTTAAAGGACTTAGTTTATTCCAATTCATTCTAAAATGCAATTATCGTATTCTTATAAGGTTAAAGACATGAAAACTCAGTAAACTAAGTTAATCTAATTTCTTTTTCAGTCAGATACCCACCTCCAAATTGCAGCACTGAGACTCCATAGGCAAAACCAAGAGGGAATGGAAAATCAAGCAAAAGTTATTACAGGAAGAATGTCTTTTATTAGGTCAACTAATGTAGCTAAAAATAAGAAATAGGCATACTTTTGTGTACACAAATACTGATATGCACAGAGATGAAACTGGATTTGATTTTTGTTAAACACCAATGCATGTATTAAAATGAAGAGAGAAAAGGGACAGGTACTGGCAGATGGCCTGGATTTTTTAAATTCTTTTTGCTGAAGTGCTGCTAGTATTCTGGGTGAACAGACTTCCCCATGGCACTCTTTGAATTACCTGGATTCTTTTAACAATCATTTCTGTCAATTGAAAACTTGCTGAGTAGTAGCTAAAGATTTTGGGGAAGTGAGTGCTGGGGAATGATGTAGCAAGCACTGTGATGAAAGTAGCCCAGCAACATGATGCAGTGGCTTTCAGGAGGTTCCTCCCTTCCTCCCCCTGCCTTAAACCACACACAATAACACATCCTAGGTGGTCGAGGAGACTTTGCCTAGAAGTACAAAGTGCCTGAATTGCACATGTGATTGTTACACTGGGATAAAAGCTGGAGTCGGGACAAGGGCAGATCCCACTGCTTCAGGATTTGTACTTTTTGAAAAGCCAATTTGGCTAGCAGCATAACAAGAGCCTAACAAGTGGATGGACATATGGGGAGGCAAAATAATTGTGCATTAGGAAGAGGGTGCAGATGTGAGCTGGAGTAAGGGCGTAGCTCCATATGGCACAGTGCTGACCTTCGGTTGGTGCCTGAATGACAGCACGCCGTGCGGGTCGCTCCGGCTGGGAGCGGGGCCCCAGCCACACAGACCTGCACCCACGCACATCATCTGCCTCCAGAGCACAATAAAGCAGCCACTGACAGCTGCTGTGCCTGCCAGCATCCTGGCATTGCTGCACCTTGCAGCTCCGACACCTTTCCTGAGACACTTTGTGTGTTCCATGCTTCTGGAAAAATATATATCATTGCCACTACTGAAGTGGTGTGGTGGCTTCTTAATCCCTGTTAATCTGCTGTGCAGGAAGAGCAGAGATAAGTGTGCAAGATATCTAATTTCTGTTCGTGTTCCCAGGGTTTAAAAGCCTTGATATGCCTTTGGAGAGGAAATGACTTAATTCTTTAAAACAGAATATTAAAAATCCTGTGGTTAGCATGTTTATTTGAGAAGCATCATGGATTTTTTTATAAACTAACCCCCAGAGGGATGTCCATGTTAGATAGAATAACAGTGGCACTCTGTTATTAGGAAACTGTGACGTGTGGAGGGCTTAACTCTTCAACCTAGAAATCCTTTGACAAAACACACTTGATAAGTCCAAACCCTCACTTATGATTTATTATCATTTGTTCTTCCCTTTCCACTGGCTTAGAGTTCGGCCTCATTTTATCAATGGCTGCTTGAAGTGCTCAGGAGGATTTGCTCCAGTATTCACCAGAAGTCTTTGATATATGAGATTGTAGGCTAACACTGATAATCTTTTGTGAGGAAGTGTCACAATACATACATCGATCATCCAAGCCTCTATCTGTCAGACTCTCCCAACTCAACCGTATTTTTCATGACACAATGCAGCGCATGGCCTTTAAATTACCCATCTGTCTGACAAATCAGTGAGTGTGGCAGAAACTGGCAGCAGTTTGACGTCGCCTATCACTTCAACTGAAGTGAAAGTAATGCAAACAGATTTATGGGATCCCCTTTGATTATAGACTATGAATATATTTGGAATTGATGTTTGTGAGAGACACAACAGAGGGGCAGGAAAGGCTTGTAGGCAAAAGCACTAGTGTTGGGTTTGCAGCTTTGCATTTACTATGAGGGAGATTGTTCTGTCCTAAATTTTTCCCTCCCCATATGGTGCATCTCATCTGAGCACCTCTGGCCTTTCTCTTTCTCCTTTTTTTACTCTCATCCTGAGTGATTATGTAGCTGCACTAAATTCATAATTTTATAAATATCAAAGCTGAGTTTTCTTACATTAATTTGATGTACAGCTATTAAATATATCTGTAGCATTCTTGCACGTCAGTAAGTACTGCTGAATTTCCACATGGGCTCTGAAAACAGTGGAGCATAGCAGAAAACAAATATCTGGCAAGGATGGCTCCTTGCTGCAATGCTAGTGAGGACTTGAGTTCAGTGATAGAGTAGAGCAAAGCATTGATTTGGTTACTTTGATCGAGTGGTTTATGTTTGCAGAAGTAACCAAGACCTTGGCTTTTGCCTTTTGCCTCCATGCACAGTCTCTGACCCCAGTATAGTATTGGATGAACCTGGTTCATAACCAAAGTCTGGTGTAGCAAGCCTAGATTTTTAGGAAGAGAATTTTATCCTGCTTGTTGTTGCAGTTGTTTAAGGATAGTGGTGAATTGTGATGCTGAAAGCTGGGATAGAGAGCCACTGAGTGTGTCTCATGTTCAGGCAACAACATGCCCATTCAAGCAACTCCTGACTGCAGCTGAGCTCTGGAAGCCCAGAGCCATCCAGTTCAAGTAAGTGGTAGGGTGGTACCCTTTGGGTTTTAGTACAGTTGTAAAACCATTTTCTGAGTTCTGGAGCTTACACAAACTTCATTTGAAACGCTGCTTGCCTTTCTTCAGGGAAGCCATAGACTTAAGTGATTCCCCTCTTTTTAAAGAAATAGTTTCCATGAACAAAGGTGCCGGTATTGGAAGTCACTCAACAAAACATTAGTGGTTCTGCTGTGATGGCTTTAGCCTCGTTTCCTGAGGAAATTGTGATTTGTGAAACTCAGCCCATTTTCTAAACACCTTCTCATGCCAGGCAGCACTGAGCCAAGAGAATCTGTGACTGATGTGGGTTTTTGTATTCCTGCTGCCACAGCCTTTGGTAGCTGGGGAGGATTGTGATCTACAGCTGCTTTGAGATAAGTTTTCTATATTTGGAATCTTTCTCCTGAATCTGCTTAGGGGATGTTATCATAACCTCAAGCTGAATTTAGTGTGTTGATTCCAACATGCAGCCTATCTGATGTGCCTCACTGAGGCTGCCATGTAGCTTTTGCATTACCTAGGAGCCTCTGGCTGCTTCCCACAGGAGAGGCTAGGTGGTCTTTGGGGTCTGTCTGTCTCTCTCTTCCTGTCTGAACTTGGTTAGTGGGAACTTCTGCAAAGCTTTGTTTTGGCTAAAGGAAACCCTCACATATTTGCATTTAGTCCCTAGTTGACTAGGACATTCCCAGTGCTGCTTTTTTTTCAAATCCAAACTACTCCTGTTTTCAAATTTCTACACATAGTGCTCCCATCAGGTCCTGCTTGCCTGCATCCGTCCTGAAAACGCACTCATTGGAGAGCCCTCTGTGCAGGTCTCATACCTTGCTGATGTTTCTCAGGGGAGCCACATCTACACTGCAGCACAGAAGACACATGTACTATCCCAGTATAATGTTCAAAGCAGGGACATCAGCCAGGCTAGAATCACTGTGAAAAGAAGAGCTACAGATTGTGTCTGTGGCTGATGTTGTTGTTTTGGTCTAATCCTGCATGTTTTTCAAGCACAGCTTTGCAGTCAGGGATCCCACCAAGGCAAGCACAAGTTGAGTGGAGCTGTCACTTCAGGTGTGTTCTGCTCTAGTAGAGCAGAGAGCACATGTGGGCACAGTCCCAGTGTGGTCCCTTTTGGTTTAAGCCAGTCCTGGGCTATTCTCTTTGATTTTCAGAGCTACTGCCTGTAAAGTATGAGCTTTAGTACAGCATGGTTTGAATGTAATTTCTAGGACCCAGTCAATGACACTGGATGAAATGTAGCCTGGCCCCTCGCTTATGATACCTTTGACTTTCTGCTGCTGAGTCAAAATACCTGCTTTTTAATAATGAATTTTTCTTCACCTCTAGGGGAGATGCATAAACTTCACCCGTGTGAAGTCGGACGGAACCTCTGCCCCTTACAGCCCACCCCCGAAGCTGCCGGTGCGCGACCATGCTCCCCTCAACAACACTCCAAGGAGTCCTGCCTCTCCTGTGTCCCTGCAGCCTCCTTCCAGGCAGCCACCTCCTGGGCCACCTCCATCCCGAGCCCCTCCTGGACCGCCTCCTTCACGCCCACCCCCACAGCCCATGGCTTAGAGTGCAGCAAAACCTGATCGACACAACACGTCTCTTTGCTGAACACAGCATATTTATTGAGTATTGGTTTACAGTTAAAGATATCAGAATTTGTTGCTGGTCAGCAAAAAGGAAAAAAAAAAAAGAAAAAATATTGCCAAGTGTCAATTTTAATGTATGAATATATTTATACCACACGTGCTGAGTAAACATTCAGTGGAAAGATTCAGAGCTATGGGGTATAGAAACAAACCAAAATGGTCATCTAGATACAGTAGCAGCTTTTGTTTGTATACATTTGAAGATCTGTTTAAATATGACATTTATCTGACTTGGTATGTCAGAGCATTCATTAATAACTTTAGCTGGTACTCGTGCATCTGTGGTTTTGATAGTGCCACCTACAAGTCGGTTCAACATAGTTCATTGAGGAATTTGCTTCCTTTTCCCCAATAGTGCTGCATCCAGATGTTAATATGATCAACAATTGCAAAGAGAACTTTCTGCCTTTGGTTCTGCAAGTGGAATTTCCATGGAAGTTTTAAGAAGCCTATAACAGTAATGAGGTAACATGAGACTATGTGCCAATGATCTAGCACAATAATCTATCATAGAAGAGGGATAATTTTTTTCCCCTGGAAAAATCAGTTTTGAGCCTGCCATCTCTGCATATGTTTAGATGTGGTTGCACAGGATAACCACTGAAGGTGAGATATTCTGTCTAGCAATCCAGACTTTGTAAAAGACTTGGGTTCATGTTTGTCCAAAGTTCAGAGGAATTTTGAGGAAAAATATTTTGGCTTGATGTTTAGTTTTCATTTGCAGAATGAGTAGTCCAAAACAAAGCAAACATACACAGAATTTGAGAATAGATGCTGTAATAAGCAAACAGAATGTGTTATTTATATCAGCAGCATTGAGGGACTGATTCTATTGCTATTTAATTGGATAAATTTCCTTTTGACCTTACTGCTAAGAATTCAATCCTTTTGTGATTCGAACATCAGTTCCTCTTTGAGCAGCTCTTTCTTGAGACTGTTCAGATCCCACTAATATATAGCTTTTCAGCCTACCTGTGGCTGAGAGGCATGACGTGAAGAGTATGAGCTTTTATCCCTGTTTTATGTGCTTGGCTGCTCTCCCATGACCTCAATTCTGGGTGTCACCAAAAGTGATGTGAGTGCCCACACAGAGGTGGCAATTCATGACGCGGGACTGCGGGTCAGCCCATTGTTAGTGTTCACTGAGCAATACCTCAGTGGGTTGTGCCCAGAGCATTCCCTAGTGAATCAAAATAACACCTGAGCTTGCTTTTTCTCCACCACTACCTATTGTATTGGAGAGGGAACCTATGCTGGTCTGCTTTGGCACTGGCTGTGTGCTTAGGATAGTTGTAGAAATAATAATATGTTGCATTATGACACAGCATATACCTATTTCTCCATCTGTGTGTGGGCATGTAACACATCACAGTAGTTATTGGCACGTAAGTCTAAGATAAAACACTAACTGTATTGTGCAGTTGCTCCAGATCTAAGACTTCTTGATGCAGTTGTTGCAGGCATATGAAGTTTTACTGGTTTAAACAGAAATCAGTGAAATACAACAGTTTTCATTGGAAGGCCCACTTGCAGAACACCACCAAGCTCTCGTCAGTCTATGCTGATCACTGTGACATGCCGTGTGTATGCAGCTGAGGCTGTAAAACATAACTCAGAAGAACCACAGAGCCTCTTTCTCCTCTTGCACTGCTCTGCTCTCTTGAGCTTAGCTCTTACCTCATGTATATTGGTGCAGGTAGTGGAATCATGGTTGTGAGTGCCAGCTGGCCTTGGAGCTGTTCCTAATTTAGGCCAGAGCCAGCAAAGCACTTCTGCATGTGTTAAAATGTCCTGCAGGTCAAGAGAAACTTCCTTATGCCCAAGTACTTTGCTGACCTGTGACTTCATTGTGATCAGAAAGGAGAATTGGGATGCATTCAACCTTATCCTCATTCTTTTTAGACACTTGAATAGGGTCTGCATAATTTGGTTCATGAGAATGGATTTCTGTTTGGAGGGGAAAGAAGAGTGTGTGTGTATGTGTGTGTGTGTGCCTGTGCTTGTGTGTGGGAACTGTGTAGGGTTTTGTTTGGTTTCTCTTGCTTTACAAAAATTGCTTGAGAGTTGCACTCCTATGAATAGAAAGGCCTTTTTCAGCCAGTGTGACACAGAGTCATCACCTATCTCTGTTTCTTTCAGTTGAAAGGTGAAACTAAAACAAGTCCTATTTTCCACTGCAGTTCTGGTGAAACTCTGTTTTCACCCCAGTGAAAGGAACTGGATGACTGCAGTAAGAGAGCAGGGGGAAGGGTGAGGGAATGTGCTTCACAAGCAGAGGTCACTGATGTGCATTATGCTGGTAATATGCAAACCCTGAAACAACCTTGCTGGGTCTAAGGCCATTTGTAATGTGTATGTACAGCTAACAGCTTCTCATGTTGGTTGCATAAGAATAATTAGCAAGCAAATGCTAACTAGAAATTGAAATGGCAAAGAACAATAAAACTGATTCCTATGCCAGGACAAAACAGAGCATTAGAGCTTTAATGTGGGGTTGCTACAGAACCCTGCTCTGCAGATGCTAAGTCTCTAATCAGCAGGTAGCAGTGACATTGAGCAGTGACTTGGTGGGTCAAGACTCAACTTTAGCTAATGAAAAAGCCTGAGAGCCAGATTTTGTCTTGTCTTGCACCCGTACAGATCTTGGGAGGGGCAGGTAGAGTGAGTAGAGCTGGCGATTTGCCCTCATGTTAATGTTGGAATTTGACTCACTACCAGTGACAGTGGAGGTCTTGGCTTAGGCAGGGCTTCTCACAGTCACACATCCAACATGCCTGTTGGAGAGGAGAATATTCTTCTTTGCTGGAATAGGCAGTCTTGCAAAGATAACACATACTAAAAATTCTGCACAACTTGCAAGTGCAGCAGGAATAGGAGCAGCTTAGGCTTTGCCAAATCCCAGGTGAATGGATTCATGTAAGATAAAGCAGGAACTACGATGGGTTTGAGAATTAGATTTGGCATAAATGGAGTTTCCTGCATTCACAATGTGAAAAAAATTAGCATTTGGTGTATAACTCAAGTTATACAAGTTATGCAGCCTCTGTGATATGAGCACCGCAAGTTTAGTTTGCTGGTAAAGCAGGAAGAGAAAGTGAACTTCTTTGCCTTAAACTGAATTTCCTTTGGAAAGGTGGGAGCAGTGAACATGCTGCGCTGGCTACAGAAAGACCTTTTGGTTTTATGGAAATGGACCCATTTGCAGTGATCTCAGGCACTGTAACAACATGGTAGGGGAAACTAGTTGCTATTTTATTGTCTATTGAGCTTGATCCTTACCTGGTATAAATCAAAATAGACCAGCTGAAATCAAGGCAGTAATATTGGCATCCGTCAGCTGAGAAATGTCTGAAAATAAATTGACAAAATCTCTCTATTGGGCCTGTTGTTTCAATGTTTGTTTTGGCATTCTTGTGTATGTCAATTGTGATCAGATGTAACACTAGTTAAACTGCTAAGAAATGTTCTCATATGGGATGATTCCCATGTATTTTCCATCGTTAGACACTTTCAAAAAGTGAGTATCTAGCACTTCCCCAAATCCTGAAGGAAAATGTGGATTCAGGAGACTTTGGTCTCACACTTAGTACAGATGTGAAAGGACACAAGGTGCAAAGCAGCGGGGAGGAAAACTCCATGTGTTTAAACCTGATACAGAACCACATAGATCAAAGTATCTTTATGGCAGTCTTTCAGGCTCAGTGCATGTGTTGCCATCTGTGGGAGTAGCCTGCAGAGCAGACGGTCCTAAATAGAAAAAGAAAAAAAAAAAAAGAAAGGAAAAAAATCAGCTTCTCATGTGAAAGAGCAAGCATAACAATGAATGACATTATTTCATGAACTGTACCAGTTCAAATGCATGTGCACCTGGTGCTCATAATGCTTTGTAGTCCTGTTGGTCTTCAGACAACATGATCAGTAATATACTTTCTCTCTTTAATAATTTGCTGTTTTTATTGTTGTTACTTTGGTTTTTTGTGGTTTGTTTGGGTTTTTGTTTTTTTTTTTTTAAGAAACATTTCACTGAGAAAACAGCCCTACTTCTGTAAATATTGAGTTTAATTTGGAGGAGACAGCACACTTCTGGATGTTACTGCTGGACAGTTATTTATTAAAAGGGGCTTAAGGTGAATAAATAGAGGTGGCTCAGGATACATGCATGCAAGTATGATAATGCAGTATAGCATTTTCAGTTCTCTGTAGTTTTGGGGCAAGGGGAATTTTTGGGTCATCCTAGTTTTTTTAGAAGTTTGTTACTGATATACCTTTGAATAATGCAATAGAGATTCCTAACATATAACAATGCTTGAACAAATGTGTTTTTGATAGATTTTGATAGATTTTTCATTTGGAAGAAGAGTAGTGAGGGGAAAATGTTTTAGTTTTTAGGGGGGAAAATGTACTGTACTCAATTTTTAAATTTTTCATTTGTTTAGAAAGATGTAGTGTTTTCAGAAACGGTGGGGATGTGGGCTGATTCACAGCTGGGGCATGGAGAGGAGGGACAGTGGAAGCAGTAAGATTTTTGAGCGATAAAGAAGCTTTACATGGGGGTGTGGGTTTTTTACTGGTACATGTGGTACAAACTCTGTAACTGACATGCTGCTTCCATGTTATAATCATGTAACTTTATGCATTTTAGGCACGTGCTCCATTTTTCTGAGAAAATCTTGCAAATGTAATGCCTGCATGCAAATGTGGGAGATGTAGCCAAAATCTTGTAATCCAACATAATGTAGTCTTAATGGCTTCAGAATCAACAATAAAAGTGCTTACTGGTTAAACACTACAAAGAATTTCATTGCATGGTCATTTTAAGAGGTGATAAGTTTCTCTGTATCTACTTTCTAATCAGCTCAGCCACCTAATGGTCAGGAGAAGAATGTGGAGTTCGACTGTCAGAATTACCACCCTCGAGTTGCTACTGATTGAATTAGAGACAAGAGTACATTCTGTGCCTCAGTTTCATGTTTCTAGGCTGAGAATTTGGATCTTTGTCTAATTCAAAGGTAAGCCATTGTGTTTTGAAAACATGTAGAAATGCTGAGTAAATTGAACTGGAGTCAGAGCTCAGACATTTATTAACATATGGGGCAGAGCCTGAACTAATTGCTGCTATCTTAAAGAGGAGTCATAAACCACACAGACATAAAGTAAAATCCATGCAAGATAAAATGCTGGAGCTCAAGACAAATTTCATGGGAAATCCTACAGCTCTGAAAGCACTGGGGTTACCAGGCTTCAGACAGAACTAGAGATTTTCAGTCTCTCCCTGCTTCTAATGTTTCCTGTGTATTTATTCCAGCCCCATTGAGGGCTGGTGGGCATAAGGCAGGCAAGAAGGCCAACACAGCCACAAAAATCTCCCACCCAAGCAGGCTGCAATTATGGGTAATCAAGGCTGCTGCAAAGCTGCTGAGCTGTGCTCTGCACTCAGCATGGCAGCCACAGCCCTGTGTGCAGGGGGAAGGAAGCTGCTCTTTGCACACACATAATCCCCTGAGCACACATGAGAGCCTCATCTGTGAAAAACAGCAGGCAGCGAATTTTGGGGGTCTGGTAGCCACGAGAACTCACTGCAGCAAAGCAGGTGGGAGCTGCATGGTGGCTGAGCCAGGCATGTGCTTCCCTCTGGGCAGCTCCAACTGGCTGTGCTGCTAATGGGAATTGAAATCCTCAGCCTGGAGCTGTGCTATTCCCTCGTGGAGGCAGGGGCTCTGACAAAAAGCCTGGCTTCTCTCACTCTGCACCCCAAGCTGGCAAGACAATAGTCACCCAGTATGGTTTTGTGGCCTTCGCTCTTTTTTGTTCTTCCATCTGCTTCTTACTCAAAAAGCAGGCTCAGGCTCTTGGAAGAGATCAGATAAAAGTGGTCCTGCAGCCAAGGCTCTGGGCACTTTTATTCTGCATTAACAAAACCCCTACATTGGCTGCAGCTGTGGCTGCTTAGGTTTATGCGTGCCTGAGACAACAAAATTCAGATTTGACCAGAACTTTCCCAGCGACTGGGAATGTGCAGATCCAGGTCTTTGGTTATGGAATTGTCTAAAAATAGCTTCTGGTGCTGATTTAGAATCTTTCATCAAATGTACTTCACAGTCTCAGGAGTGGCATTTATATGTTGACATACATCAACCTCTACCCTATCTGGCTGCATGGAAGTCAGCAGCAAGAATTTTTTTGGCTTCAGCAACCTGAGCCAGGAACGGAAAAAATGTTCTTTCCCCCTCTCCTCTCATTCCTTAAGAAACCACAGGCAGAGCATGTTGCCCATGCTGGAAGTTGTCTGATTTTTACTCTGTGAATGTGCTTTGCCTTTGGGATGGGACTCATCTCTCATTTCATCTGTTTCTGTGACAAATTTCCCCTTTTTCTGCACATCGAAGGACCTTCCTTTTCACTGCACTGGAGTTTCCTGGCCAGGTATCATCACTGATTTGTGACTGCAGCTCGAACTGTGAGATTATGTATGATATGAAAAAGTTCTCTGAAAGAGAGCTTTCCTGCTGAAAGGTTTTGCCTGTGACATAGATTGGGACATGTTTCCTTGTAAGCTTTCAGAGATGCATGATTGCACAGGTCAATACTTCACTGAAGGTCCTTAGACAAGCACTCCTGTGTCTCAGCCCCAGAGGTCACTCACTGAAGTGAGATCTCCTCACCTCAGCCAATCCCTGCCATGGTGCAGCTGCCTTGCCTTTCATCCAGACTGGTGTCCTGCATCTTGCTGAGCCTTTGGGCCACGATTCTGGAGCTCAGACTGTCTATTGTCTTCATGGTAGAAAAAGGAGCCCTAGAACCCCCTAGGTCCTGTGACCCAGAACATCCCATACTTAGAGTGTGCCTTTTCCTTCTGATGGCAGGAGGATATGGATTGAGAGCATGAGTTTTCCCAGTGAACACAGGAACACAGCTGTCAAGCCATAGTCATGCAATAAACACCCATGTGTTTGCCACAGGTTACTAAATACAGCAACTCATGCCTTACTGGTCATGCTTCATGCACTGTTAGGGTAAAATACTTAGTGCCCTCAAATGTTTGGGTTTTGGTTTTTTTTTTAGGACATAGATGTTTTGAGGTGGAAACAGGAGTTCCAAGATTCCCCTTCATCATCAAAGACATATTTGGCCAATCAAAACCAAAGGAAAAATATGGCAAGCATATGTGGCAGCTCATTCTCTTCAAAAACACAACTGTTCCTGCTTTGTACCTCTCTTTCTTTTTGCATCAGAATATCTCAGTTAAAAGTGAATATGCCTGGGGGTAGAGGTTGGTCCTAGTTCAGCTTTTGAGGTTTTTTTTTCTCTTCTCAGGATTTCTGATGCACCTGTGTAAGATGTGTTGGGATCTTCAGTGATAAAGGGATTACAACACATCAGTGAGGCTGTTGTTTCCAACTGGGAAATGCTGCAATGTTCTCAGCAGACAGTGCCTTCAGAAGGTAGTTAAAACCACTTGAAAGCCATCATCACAGTGGTAGACTTGGTTTTGTTACAGTCCACCAGGAAACTCCAGCTCCAGAAATGCAAACAGCCTGTATGTGAGACAGCAGGAGTGACAGCCTATCAGCCAGGACAGTGAGAGAGACCCTGCTGGGGTCTGTCTCTTCCCAGGCTAGCAGGTATAGCCAGGGACTACTTGTACCTTGAAGTACCTTGTACTTACTCTTCTCTAGGGAAAAAAAGGGGGCAGGGAGAAACTGTAACTCTGCAGTCTCTGGAATTTCCCAGCTCTCTATCTATTTTTTCCAATACTAATTGTTTGTATTTCTGAAGTAACTCACAAGTGAAAATATGAAATAGCTCATTTCCCTCCTGGCCATCTAACAAGAGCATCTAACCCAGGCCAGCTGGACCCAGCACCACCCTGGGAAGAGAAGGCAGGATGCTTCCCAGGTGGTCTCCTGGAAGTTCTATCTGGAGGATGAGGTTTTGCATCCCTCCTGAATCCTGTTCTCCTTTTGCTGAGCCATGCACAGGTGGGTGTCTGCTCCCCATGGCTCTGAGCTGCAGCCTGCTGCCAGCAGGGGCTCTGAGGGGTTGATGGAGCATCCTGGGGTTCACAAACCCTGCACTGTTGTTTTTGTGGGATGGCGTCTCCTTCTCTCCTCTGAGGTTAGTACCGGCCAATCAAGTTTCTCTGCCCTCCATTTGTGCCTCAGTTTCCCTTCCTGCAAGGACAGAGCCCAGCTCTGGCTGTTGGAACTCTACAGCTCAGCACTCCTGGCCAGGTAGTTTCAGCAATTGTAGCTATGGTGGCTGCTCTCAGACTTAGCAGCTGCCAGCTTTCCTATCTGGGTACCTTTGCAAGAGCCCCTGGGGCAGAGGAAAGAGGCTGGAGAAGCTCCTGGTCCTAGCCAAGCACATGACTCATGTTTGGCATTCTAGTATTCTTGGTATTTCAGGAGCAGCCCTAACTTAACAGCAGGAAATAAGTGTAAAACTAGTCTGCCAGTGTGTTTGCAGCCAAGCAAAGTGCATGATGCCTCTCTGCCAGGGCTCCTCAGCAGCCATGGCCCCAGGACAGGGAAGCAACACTTCATGTCTTCTTCCTTTTGTTTTCCTTTGGCAAGATTTGAAGATGCCTTTTCTACATCCACCAAGGGAGATCTGGATTGCAGGGTTACCTGCGTGACTGGCACAAGCACACTGGCTTGAGTGGTGTCACTGCAATTCTGCAGTGGGAAGGGAACCAAAATCAACCAAAGGCCATGGGTGTTGCTCAGCTCTGACATAAGTAATTGGGAGACTGCAAGCAGTGAAGGGTATGTTACTGCCTTGCTACAAACAGCTGGGCTTAGGCACATCTACAGGTGTAAGAAAGTTTTTCTTTTTTTCTTCTCTCTTAGGTAGCTCCATGTGTGTCTGTCTCTATCACAGGGTCATTTCAAACAGCAGGACTATGTTTAATTGTGTACAAACACCTGTGTTTTCCCACCAAGGAGCACACAAAAACCAATTCCCATAGAGGCAGATAGGTACATGCACAAAGTACTTCACAGCCAAGCATTCAGAGACTTACTGAATGCTACCTGCCAGCCTCAGCTGGCATGTGAGCTCCTGGCATCTGTCATGTCCCCATCAGACCCAAGTGAGCTGCCTCTGACTGTTTTGATTCAGAGGGCGCTTTCTTTATTGGCCTTTGGGGTTAAACAAGTACAGCAATTGTCTGCTTTGTGTGGGGAATGGTTGTTAGAGCAACTGGGAGGAATTCCTTGGCACTGCACTAGCTAAGAAAGGAATGAGCAGAAAAATGCTCAGGCAGAGTCAGTGCCAGGGCAGAGGCAGGGCAAGAGTTGGTGCCTCGCCCTGACTCTCCCACCTGCAGCAGAGCTGCTGGGAAAAGCAAAGTCCACACCCTTCACTAACCTCTGCAAACCCCTGGGCAGATCCCACAGCACAGGCACCATTGACACTGAGGTGCTGGGGAGAAATCAAGCCCCGAGTTTTACCCTTTTGCTCATTCTGTAATTGAATGTTGTGTAACACCCCACAATATGCAATATGAAATTTCTTTTATGCTTGGCTCATAGCTGCTTGCAATGCAGCTTCAAAAATTAAATTGTAATAATGATTTTCAAATGGAAATAAACCTATTTTGGGGTCATTTTCACTGTAAAACATGGTTCCAAGGCACCAGAGGAAAGGGCAGGATGAGTAGTGAGTGACAGGTGGTACAATTCTGGGGGGCTTCAGCAACTTTATTTTTGCATTGCAGATGCTCTTCTTGCTCTGAACTGCTGCCTTCCCCATCTGACCCTTTTCCCCACCCAGCTCACTCACCTCATTCATAAACAGACAATAACTTTGTTTGTATAGGCTTGCTGGCAAATTTACACAGCTCTCCCATTTAGAGATCTGATTTCAGGTGAGGTGATTAAGAGTGATAAACAGGAAGAAACAGGGGATAGGGAAATGTAGCAGCAGAAGGTAGTGCCTGGTCTCTGGTCTTGTTTACACAGTGGTTTAAAACCTGCAGGATGAAACTCTTGTGTTTTCACCGTGAGTGTGAGTGTGTCTGCAAGGTTGGCAGCTGCTGCAGCAAGGGGCAGGAAGGCAGGGCCAGGTGCTGCTAGAAATGGCTGTAAACCTAAAAGACTTTTAGAAGGGTACTGTTCACATCTGGAAAGCACTGAAAAACTGATCTATGTCATTTTGGTGATTTCTTTTATACATTAAAAAAGCCAACTCTGATATTTGCTGAACTGGGTCCTTGTCAGAGCTCCAGTTCTACATGGTTCTGCTTACAGACTGGGCTGGAGAAAGGTACCCATTTTATAGTCTTGTAGCAGTATAACCCTCTCCTGTTTGGTCTAAGGGTATGGTCTTCTTCAAATTTAAGTACTTATATTATATGGTTGTAGTATTATTGCTTTGCCCAACAGTATATCTCTTGGTCTGCTGTTTCCTCAATGATTCCACTTGATTTCCAAGTTCCTGGCTGAAAAATCAAACAAATGCATACTTTGGGATGAAATTCCCAATGGACTGTGCTGTTTTTGTTAGTCTTGAAAATATTTTATTAGAACTGAAAGCCATGAAAGGAAATTGCTGAGCATTTGAGAAGCCTGGTTTCCACAGGCTTTCATATTTCAAAGAAGACAGCTCTTGGCCTGAAACTTTCCAAACTTAGGGCCAGATTTCACAAACTCATAGATGGAAAAGGGGGCTGCCTCTATACCCTAGAAAACTTTAGTCATCCTCAATATAAGTTAGAGCATCCTTTATACCATGGTCATTCAACCTACAACAAACCTACCTGAGATTAATGGGCAGCAAAAGCTTCTTAAAGTGATGTCACTCATGCATCTTTCTAAGGCTATTGGCACCTTTTTTTTTTAAATGCTGACTGTAATATCAGGGGCAGCTCCAATGTCAGTGATTCAAGCTTGGAGAGTCCTGGGGCATAGTCGAGAAAAGCTAAGAGTACTGGTACCTGCTGCATTGTGTCTGGCTGAAAATTGATTTGGACTAAATGGCCTAAAAATGCAAGCCCAAAGCTGACTATGGTGTAAGCTGTAGTTCTGCTGGAGGTTGCTGCCCACTCTTGCTGGCTGATGGCTGTGCTGGGATGTCAGCAGGTGTAGGGACTCTGAAAGCCTGGGGGAGCTTGGGGGGTGAGGCCTGAGAAAGAATCACTGTACAGACACGCTGTGGGTGTGACTGACCCCCTGCCCAGGTACTCCTCCTGCAGAGAGATCAGAGATGGCTCTGTTTTGGGGGCACCACAGCACACTGCAGTGCAAGCACACACGATCACTGTCTGAGACAAGTTCTAATCACCTTAATATTATGTTGAGCAGAGTTTCTAGACAGTCTGGTTTGTGCATTTGGGGTTCACTTTCCAAAACAGAGTAGTTCCTGGGCTGGGGGGAAGTGCCAAGGTGAGAAAGTTGAGCTTGGGAGACTCCATGCATCATCTTTGCCCCTTTTCTAGAGAGCTGCATGTTCCTGAGGGTAATTGCTGAGGTATGTGTGAGGTTGTGCCTTGCATTGCTAACTGGTGCTGTAACAGCTGTGTGTGTCTCTGGTACACAGCAGGGAAGTCCATGAACCACAGAGAAGCTCACACACACAGCACAAGTGCTAAGGGAGGGACAAGAACTGCAGTGAAGACAAAACTGTTCATGTTCCACTCAGGGTAACTGTATTTGCACAAGCAAAAGGAGCACTGAACTGCTGTGGGAATCCTTAAAATCAGGGTCTTAGGAAAGCTGCAAAAAAGCAGGCCTCAGAGACAGCAGAAATGCAGTTAGAGCTAAGTGGGAAGCATAAGGCATGACAGCAGAAAAGTTCTATGAGATGTAGAAAGCAAGGACAAATAGAACAATGGTCTGTGTATTAACACTTGGCTAGAATAAGTTGCAGGAAAGTAAATCTAGCAAGATATTAGGAAGCTCTAAGATTAATAATGGAGCTCTGTGCATTGTATTTTAAGGCTTACAAGCAGGTATTGTATTCAAAATAAGCAAGCATTGTTTTAACCAAAGGTGCATGTACTTATGGTGGTTGGAGAGAACTACTGTCAATGTGCTTTTGCTTTTTGTGGTTGGTCAAAAAGCTTTCAAAGTGTGTTGTGACATCATGTTCTCTGGCTGTTGCTAAGGATGTGAACTGCTGGCATCTTCCCGCTGTCCCAACCTTGTAATGAGACTGATGCTTGGGAGGAAAGAAAAAATAATAATAAAGCAGCTTGAGACACGTTCCAGAGCAGTCCCATCCTGTTCGTGATTCTGTACATAAACCCGTGGCTGGGCTTAAACTGCCTTCTGCCCCACTAGCCTGTGAGTGCTGACTGCTCTGGTCTAGATTAAGTCTGTGCAGCCTTGCTCTGAGTCTTGCAGCACACTTCAGGCTCCCCATATCCTTGTCCATATCGATTAAAATCTGGCCAGTGTTTCTATGCATTAAAATCCCCTGGTTTGTCCCTTCACAGCCTTTTTAGTTTATGATAGCAAGAATAACCCCTCAGACTATTTTTTACTATCTAGTTTGGTCTCTGCTGCTGTCTGTGACCTATGGCTGTTTGCTGTAGCTCTGATTTTCTGCCTAGAAAGGCTTCTTTGTCCTTAGAGTCTTCAAGAAAGCTTATCTCCATGGCAAGCTGACCAGCTATATCCCAGTAGAGGGCAATGTGTATGTAGGCAGAAATGCTGGGGTCCAGCAAAAGCAGATGCACCCTACTTGCAAAGGCACCTTGCCTTTGGCACTCCCAGAGGAGGAGGAGGATGGAAGGACCCTTCATGAGCTCTCCTTGCTGTGTGATGTTGATCAGCCTCTCCCATGAGACTGGGAGCACAGCCAGTGCAGACCCAGCAGTGTGTTTGTCATACCAAGGGCAATGCCTTCTCCTTCCAGCTTGCCCTCACCACATGATGGATGTGCTGGAGGCAGGGGCAGCTGCCCCAGCCCATTCTCTTGGGAATAGCCAGGGCAACTTCCCAGGCCATCAGGGGCCTTGAGCAGTGAAGTGAAATAGCTGTGTGGGAAGGAAATAAGACAGGCCCAGCAGAGTCTGGTGTTTACCCAGCATCCCACGTGAGGCTGTAAATGTGGAGGGACAAAGCTCCTATATAGCAAGCGTTAAGATATAGCTGGTGGGAATGTTTCCCTATTTCAGGGCAGCTTTCCATTGCAAATAAATAAATAAATGCTGGCATGGGTAGATTCTGACAAAAGTCTAGACAGGAAAATATTGCTACAACCATGAGGTATTTCAGATGATTTCACAGAAACATTTCACCAAATTAAAGTATGAGGAGCTGTTCAACTCAGTTCTTTTTCTTTTGGAAAAAAAAAAAAAAGAGAGAAGCTGTGCACTCAGCTCCTAAACCTCAACATGTCACAGCAGCTTCTGCAAGCCCTGTGACACTTAGCTGGGGTTGGCATTACTCAAATTTGTTAGCCTTCAATGTGTTTGTCCCACGTTACCCTAGAGATCATTTGTGAGTCATGCTGTGAAAGCCTAGGTGTGGGATGGGGGCCCTCCTAAGTCTCTGTACAATCTGTTGCTCTATGGAGCTACACTTTAAGGTGTAGGACATGGATTATGTGAAGTTTGGCTGGGTATGTGGTTTGTTTGGTTTGCAAATTTTTTTGGTTGTTTGGCTTTGAGGTTTTTTAAATAAGTTTTTGAAGGGAGGTAGAGGAAGGTATGTTATGTTTCTAGAGTCCTGTTTGGCAGTGTTCCAGATTAGTAGAGATAGAATGAGTTGGTAGTAGTGAGTAGTGAGTGGCTTATTCAATTGTAGCTGAATTAATCTAGTGGTTTTTATGCTGAAAAATTACCTGGTTGTAATTTGCATGTTGTATCTGTGCCAGAGGCCAAAATGTTAGCAGGGAAGGGCGTGCATTGGGAGAAGCAGTGGAAAAATTACAATGAGTCAACAGGGTTGAATTTAGGCCTCCTCACAAGGGAAGCCTCGTTTATTAAGCAACTCAATCTCTCCCTGTGAGATCATATGTGCAAAACAGGTTGAGCCATGTCTGAGGGTGTTGCCCTGTGGAATCTGTAGATAAGGATGCTTTATACCTGAGAGGCCAGTTACATTCTGTGGCTTCCAGAGGGAACGAGCCTCCAGAGGAGTACAGTTATTCCATTTTTCTTGGGGTAAGTTTATTGAAAAGAACTTTTGTTTCTTCCTCTCCTCCCTATGCCTCCCTTCAAGTCTCAGCTTCCCAAATTTTGAGGTGTGATATGTGTGGTTTTCTTCACCAGCAGACCCAGGTATCACTACTGAGACCACAATGGCATGGTGGAAGGCCTGGGTGAGTAAGGATATTCTGACACTCTCAGGTTTTTTGGCACTGTGATAAGGTAACTTATAAGTTACATCAGGAACTCTGTGTGAATGAAGGGTTTCCTTTAAAAATCAGCAGGACCTTTTTACTGTTTTTCTGGCTGTGAAATAGCATTCTGCACTTCAAAAACGTTGCTGAAGGAGGGTGTTGATATGATTGCTGTAGGAAGAGGAGCAGACCCTGTGTGGATCCTCAGCTGAGAGAGGTGCAGGGGGTGTTTGTATCCCTGTGTTCATGGGGAGGCTGTGGGTTCCTTGTCTGCTCTCTTGTCCTGTGGCAGTGAGTTCAGGGACTGGCCTGTCCCCATTTTTGGTCCCCTGTTGTGCTGTGGTCACACAGAAAGATATGGTCAAGCCACAAAGTCTATCTTTGGTGGGTTTTTATTATTGCAGCAATAATGTGTCTTGAACAGCCTGTCTCTTTGCCAGGAGCCAGAAATGCTGTGTATGTTCTCTGGTAAATGCTTGTGGCTTTGAGAGGAATGTGGCAGGATGGGGAGAAGCTCATGGGGTGTGCTGAGGCAGCACCTGGGTCTGGCTCAGACCAGGCAGCAGGTACCTCTGGCCAGGTTTGCTCCCAGGTCTCAAAATTATTTTTTTTTCCCAGAAAGATTAAAATTGTAATCTTCCTTCTGAGTTTTCTCTGCCTCCCTCTTTCCTTTGGATGCTTGGTATAATAAAATAGATGTTTTTGCTGAGCTTGGAGTAGCTCTCACTTAATTTTTTTCCTTTTAGATGACCTATTCCCTGCTACCCTCAAGCTGGAAATAATTTTCAAACTTAGAATGAGAAAAGGAGAAAAGCCCTTAACCTCCAGTGATCTTATACCAATTGGTGTTGTAGGAAGTGGAGGCATGAAAAGAAAATGAGATGACCAGAGAAGGATGGGGAAAAATTTTGCTGTTCTAAACCCTTCATAAAAAATACAGTTCAAAAGCAAAAGGAATGAAAAAATGTGAAACTTTCTCAGAAGATACTGACTGGAAAAAACCCCCAAACTGTAACCCAACCTGTCTCCAGGTTCCAGCTTTTTTTTTTTTAAAGACTATTAAGTTTGAAAATATTTTGATAGCAAAACTTTTATTTGTACTTGTGCTGCAGCAAGTGTGTGCACAGAGAATGAGGTGCATGAGTGAGTCACAAATGTGCTGCTCGATCCAGGAAGGGCCGTAACTGTTTATGGGAATTAGTACCAAAAAAAGATCATTGTTTCGTTTGTTTCCACTGCCTCCCAAAGACAGCTCAGCTTTGTGCTCCCTCTTTCACTGAGTCACCAGGCTCAGTCATGGGTCCAGAATGTTTAGGGTATTCTTCACAGGGCCCTTGCATGCAGCTGGAGAGGACTGACCATCTCTATCAGAGCAAACTCAGATGGATGGGTCCAGCCTGCTTCCCAGGGAAGCTGAGGTGCTGCTGGCCATCTTGGCAGAGGGCTGGAAAAGGAGCACTTGGAATGGTCCTGCCAGCTCAGCCAAATGCTTCTAGGCCAGTGACAAACTGTTAGAGGTGGCAATGCCACCTGCTCTGTCACTGCTTTTTCTGCAGTGACAGCTTCACCTCAGCCTGAAACTTGCTGCTCAGTGACCATTTGGATTCAAAGCTGCATCTCTTGTGAAGTTTCCTTTGACACCATTTGCTTCACAGCTCCTCTTTCTGCTGGGAGCAAGGTGTGGTGGTGCAGGAGTGTCTCTGTGCTGGCTATAAAGCAAACTTTTCCAAGTCTTGCTGGTTGCTGAGCATGCTGCCTCTCTCAGTACTCCTCCTTGGCTCTTGGCTGCTTGTCACTGCTCCCAGAGTGCATGGCAAAGGGGACAGCAAGCAAATGTGCCAGCTGTATCCACTGGTTCTCCTTATTTGCATCATAGGACGATGGGTGGCACTTGGTGGTCCATGCTATGCAAACCAGGTGGGACAACCCTAATTCTTCCTTCTGATCTGTAGTCTCTGATTTTTATCTCACTGTGAAGCCATTCCCATTAAAATATCTATCAGGTCATACTGATACCAATAATTTAATATTAACCCTACCTCTAAAGGTAAATTTATGAGAATATAGCAGTTTCCAACTTAAATATATTTGCTTCATTGGAAGGAGAAAATTGTGTCTATTATTGCAGTAAAATGATGATGACTCTTCATGCCTACCCACCCACATACTCCCCCTGTTGATAGGACTAGCTTGTGACAGATGTGACAATGTATTCAAGCCAGTTCCAAAGCCTACCAGCTTTGTTAAATTATGCCTGCTTTTGGTCAATGGCTCTACTAACTTGTGGCCACTACAATAAGTCTCAGTACCTGAGACTTACCTGGGACTGGTACTGTCAGCACCTCAGGAGTTCATTAGGAGGCTTCTTGTGTAGTTGTATCTGATTCTGGGTACAGGGAAGAGCATCAAATCTGTGCTCCTCCAGATGGATCTCTTCCTTCAAAGTATTCTTTTGGCCCAAATCCTTCCCATGGAGATGCTCCCTTCTTGAAACCACCTGTCCAGAAGTTCTTTCAGCAGCTACTGAAAAAATTGGTCTCTGAGAACAAGACTATTTCAGGATTTCAAAAAGCTATCTAAAAACTATCCTGCACCAACCCACTGAGAAATGCAGTGTGACACAATAGCATCCATACTATGCAGGACTGTAATTAAGGGGTGAATAGGAAAGTCCAGTCTATTGCAGCCTGTGCTTTCTCTGCCAGACTGCCTGCACCTCACAAGGCTTGCAGCACAGTCTGCAATGCTTTGCACTTCATGTTTGTGCCAGCAGCAAAGGCTGGTACAGGCAGGTGGGAACAGGAACTTGTGCTCTCTTTGGAGAGAAACTTGTGTTCTCTTTTTGATCTGCTGGGAAACTTCAGGCCAGTCTCTCCTATTTTCTGTGATTTCACCATGTGTAGGCAATAAATAGTGTTAATGTGCTTTTCAAATACTTTTTCTTCAGCTGATGAAAAGCAGTGGTGGAAGGCCGTGTATTTTTCTTCTTTTTTCAGAGTGAAGCAGAGGGCAGGTCCGTGGCAGGTGCTTTAAATTTTAATGCTGCACCTGATGCTCAGATTCTGTACAAGGCCATGAAAGGGCTTGGTGAGTTGACTCCAACAACATATGTAAATTCTATGTTCTTCTTATAATTGCTAAGTTGAAACTCACTCCTTAGGAAAATTGCAACCAGAGATATCACTTCTTTTTTACTGTGAAAAACTAATTAAAGTCTCCTCAGTATGTATTTAAACTTCTGCACAAAGGCAATGAACCAGACAAGGTTTTCTGAATATTTAGATTGGGATTTTGGACAAGTCCCAGCTTATTCTGTGCACTGTATTTATGATTTATTGTTGCTTTCCACAGGGACTGATGAACAAGCTATAATTGATGTCCTAACCAAGAGGAGCAATCTGCAGCGTCAAGAGATTGCCAAATCCTTCAAAGCACAGTTTGGAAAGGTTCTTCCAAAACAAAGTCATATTCAGTCATTGCTTTATTGCATGCAGGATGTAGTAAATGGGCATACAGTTCACCCTGAAAGCATGATGCAAACTACATGAAGGTCTTCTGCAAATAAGTAGACTAATATATATTTATAAGGCCTGCAATGAATGTGTAAAATTAATTTTTGACCAGAAAAAAGTGTTTTTCTCCTAAAGATTATATTTTTTTAGAATGCATTTTGACTAGAAATACTTTTTAAAAATCAGTTTTAACTTTAAATTTCTTATTGATTTGAAGCTGTAACAAAAATTGATACCCATCTAAGTGACATTTTAAGTAAAATACTGGTTTGTTTCAGGCCTTTTATAATGTCAAAAAAAGTTCAATTTACGGACTTATTTAATTACACTTCTTTAGAAATTCCATGACTATTGACAACTATGTTTTCCTTTATCTCTCTTTGTTTCCTTGATAAAGTCATTCTTTTTATTGGGAAATTTTTTTCACCAGCAGACTGTATCCTCAGCCCTACTGTGGAGTCTCCAGTGACCCTTGCTGGAAATGGGACTGCCCTTTCCACAAGGGAAAAAGCCTAAGAAAGGGAAGCAAATATGGGGATGGGGAGTATGGAACAAGGAATAAATAGAGTGCTTGCATCCCACTAAAACACAGAGAGTCCTGGAAAACCTGCATTATAGTAAAAGGGAAGTTTGAAGTGTATCTTCAAGCAAACTGCCTTCATGATTCTGCAAATGTCCTGGGTGCAAGTTTACATGCAGGCTTTGGGAATCAGCTCTGTCTGAAGCTCAGTGCAAGGCCTTCAGCTGGTTCTGCTCACTGAGTTAAGCAGGGTGGAGGAAGATTTGCTGCAGGATTAATGACTGAAAAAGCCTGAATATCAAGAAAACAGGGAATGTGTAAGCACCTAGACAAATCTCATTTTGGAGTTAGGTGCTTTTTTCAGTCCCAGGACTTTTGTAAATGAACTATCAACAGTGCTGTCATTCAGCTTCATTACTTGGGCCGTGGGGATGGAAGCAGCATGTGCAGCAAAATGATCCTGTGAGGCTGTTTATGTAACCATGTGATGATGCACATTTAACAGGATCTGATTGAAAGCCTGAAGTCTGAATTGAGTGGCAACTTTGAGAGGCTCATTGTAGCTCTCATGTACTCCCCATTCAAGTATGATGCCAAAGAGCTGTATGATGCTATGAAGGTAAGCAAATTGCATGCTGATATTTCAGTAGTAGCACAAATACAGTGGTAATTTCCTGCAATTGTGCAAGTGTTAATAACTGGGCTGTTGCATGGTTAAGTTTGTTATTAGCAGTAGCCTTTGAGAAATACTTAATTGGACTATTAATATTCTGGGGGAAAATGCTGCTTAAATATTTCTGGCTATAAGATAGTTTCTGTACATACATGACATAAAGCCTGGGAAGGCAATAGGAAAACTAAATTTGCACCCAAACCTGCTGCCCTAATGCCCCAGCTGAGCCATGAAACCTTTAAGGAATCAAGGAGTGGTGGTGCAAGGGCCAGGCTGGGGTTGGCTGGAATCCTACCTATTGATAATGTGTCTTTACAAGTTTGAGATGCAGAGTGATATGTTAAAATGGTACAAAGATGGACTGACTAGCCAAACACTGGTCTCCCTGCATTCCTCTAATGCTGTCTGTCATCAAGGGTCTGACTCCAGAAAAGCACTGCAGAAATGTAGGGTGACATAAAATCATCCTTTACAAATTAGGCACCTCGGTAAAAGAAACCCTGTTCAACCCAAATGTGTTTTGTGTCTCCAGTTTCAAGCTCAGCACACAGCCTGACACTCAGCTGCCATCCAGCTCCTCCCTTCACCACACTTCCCTAGCAGTAAATCACCCTCCACCACTAGATGCCTTTCTCCACCTTTATTTCTCCACTGTGTTTTCTATTATAGGGTGTGGGAACTAGGGAAAGTGTTATCATAGAGATCCTGGCATCTCGTACAAAAGCACAGATCAAGGAGATAATCAAGGCTTACAAAGAAGGTAAGTGCCTGGGGCTCAGATTTCTGTGGTCAGAGCACAACAGGAATGGTGTTACCAGCTAGCACTGTCAGCAAGAAAATGGCTTTTCTTAAAGCATTTACTCTAAAAGCAATGTAACTGCTTTCAGCTGGCAAGCAGAACACACCTATACTGAGAGAATTTGAAAATCCCTTTCCAGGTCTTCATCCAGCTGCAGCAAAGGGTCAGAAAATCACAAATCTGGTTCAGTTTGGGTACAGAGTATTGTCAGAACACAAAACTATAGCTGTGCACTTGGCTTTTCTCCCCATTAAATAGATGGGAATCTATCAAATATGTATTTGTAAATGTTTTATCTTGTTCATCCCTTCAGCTATACGTCTCAAATTAGCTCTGGGTTTATTTCTTGGACATCAGGGTTGTTAATGATTCAGCTGGATGCAAATGCTGACCTGGGTATCACAGAGGGTATGAGCTGCTCTCAGCCCTGTTTTTTCCTCAATGGCCCTCTTGCCCAGTGTTAGGCTATTGTGTGTGCTTGGGTTACTGGTAATATCTTGACTGTATCACCTAAATAAATAACAAATGCTGCCCTTGTCCTTCTCTTTCCCTTGGGTAGAATACGGTTCTGATCTGGAACAAGACATAAAATCGGAAACAAGTGGCTACTTAGAACAGATTTTGGTTTGCCTTCTTCAGGTAATGCTAGAGAAGAGAAATGATGGTATAAAGGTCTTTACATTGTTCCCTTCTTTTTTGGAGAAGATATGCAATAGGAGAGCCAGTACAGTCGTGATCACCAGATAAACTGCAGAGACAACCATGTCACTTGGACTGGATCTGTTTCAGCTCTGAGGTGACTGAAGCAGGGAAATCTCCCTCCCTTAGCAGCAGGAAGAGAGCTGGGAACTTCCAGCCAGCTCTGCTGCAGAGACATCCCTCACTTTCACAAAGGTGTAAAGCCACTGTACTCTACAAGGGTCATATAAAATAGTTCCCCTCCACTAGGCTTTACCACTTTTCCAGGGTCTGTGCCCTCAATACTGAGTGCTTTTACCCTACTGCATTTTTGGAATTTTCCTGCCTGGTAGCAAAATAACAGAGCAATTTTTTACTCTGATTGATGTTACTGATTTCAGCACCTCTCAGTGAAGGAGTTAGCACTTGTGCTGTCTGAAATATTACTGCTTGAGTACTCTGCAGAAATAGATAACTGAGAGGATAATTGATCTTTGCTCAGAATGAATGCTCTAATCCTTATCTATGGAAGAATCTTCATGAGATAAAAGTGTTGCCTTTCTTTTTCTGCTCATAGGGTGAGAGGGACAATGCCACCCTCTATGTGGACACAGCCCTGGCTCTTCAGGATGCAGAGGTACTCTCAAATACCTGTGATCACTGATACCCCTGCATTCCCACCTTCTTGAACTTCAGAGTGCTTCAGTGTCAGCAGAGGGTTGAAGTCACAATCATTTGGGGTGGGGTTATCTTTAGGTAACTTGGAGTTTTTCAATTTTGCCTGCACTGCTGAGCTCTGCCATTTCCAAGAGGAGTGATGGGGCCTGGGCTTTGGCTCAGCTGCTTTTGCTATGTGGGTATGGTGGAGTGGAAGAGGAGAGAAAAGGGAGGAAACCTCAAGGGCATTGTTGGCTGTTCCAGCTGCTGCAGGAGGGGTAGAAAGGATGGAGATAGTGGATGTTCCAGTCTGTCTAGAAAACAGAAAGGTTTTCATAACCAGCCATTCTAGGAGACTGTGCTTCTCACAGTGGTTTCAGTTACTCCAAACCCCTTTACCCCAGCCATGCCTTCAGCCAAACTCTGTTCCTTTTCCAGCAGCACACACAGAACAGCTCGCTAATAACTGTGTGTTAAATTACAGACTCTCTATGCTGCTGGAGAGAAGATACGGGGCACTGATGAGATACAGTTCATCACCATCTTGTGCAAAAGGAGTGCCACACACTTAATGAAAGGTATGGAGCAAAGCCCACACTACCATCACTACACTGCCAAGCCTCCAAAATCAGAAATCACCCTAGCCAAAAAGAGGGGGGCTATAGATGAGAGATGTGGATGGTCAGAAATAAGTACCTCAGCCTGTTTTTTAATCCCTGGTCACCCAGTAACCAAAAGCTGCCAGCAGATTTTGTGAAAGATTGTGAAGATTTACTTTTGCTGAAAAATCAAGTGGCTTGTGCTGTAATCCCTATACAGTGGTGATTACTGGATATTTGTTTTTATAAATCCAAGAAGTGAGTGAGTGAGTGAGTGAGTGAGTGAGTGAGTGAGTGAGTGAGTGAGTGAGTACCGTCCTAATTAAGTAGGAGCATGTGGTGAACAGACACATCCCCTTGGATCTGGATTCCTCTGGAGAAGAATAAATCACTAAAAAAACAGCTGGTTATTCAGTGCTGGAGAATCACAGGGTGCATCCTGCATTTCTGCCTCAGGTCCTTTTGAGGGCATCAGAGGCTGCTGGGAGGGAAGACACAAGCCCTGCTCCAGCTGAGACTTCAGCTCCCCACTGTCTGTGCAGCAGAGACCAAACCTTGTCATCTCAAGGCTTTTGGGGCATAACAATTTTGTTATGTTGGCTGAATCTAAGCATATCAAGTACTGTGTGAATCAGGTGGACCTAACTAGAGAATTTAGCCAGAGATAAATTAGGTATGCCTGAGCTTTTTCCAAGCTGAGGCACTCTTAGACTGTTTCTATGCCCTGGAAGCCAGCTCCCCCTTGTGTTTCAAATTCAATCTCCCAAGGCCACTTAAAAAATAAACAAGACAAACAAACAAAAATAGGTGATCTCTATAGTATTTGTCTGTATCTGTCTTAAAGAATTGATTTTCATCTTATTGTAATAATGCAACCAGTCCTTGGAACCAGCTGTGGCACCAAGCAATTTCTTCTATGCTACAGCCACCTGTAGCTATTTTTCTTTAAAAGTCGAGTGTAATTATTGCAGCTTTTAATATTTTTTTTAATAGAGTAGGTTTGAGCTGAGAAGTTTGTATCCATCTGTCAGTTCTGTATTCCATTTCCCCAAAGTGTCTTGAGTGTCGATGATTTTGAATGCTGAGCAAAGTTTCTTAATATATCTATTGCATTGCATAGCAGTTTTCCTTCTTTGTTAGTCCTAGAAAGCTAGGAATAAGAACAGATACCTGTGTTTCTGAGCCTTGGGGTATCCAAAGTGTATAAGGCAAGCAATGGCCCTGTTGCTGAGCTTTTGTTACTGTGGGAACTCAAATATCTTAAAAAAACTGTGTTTTGCTCATCTTTTCTGAGTTGTTTTTATTTTAAATTGTGATTGAAAAAAGAAGTTTCCCCAAATGGTGTTGTCATCACTTTAAAGGCCATTGGCCATGAGCTGCATAGTCCTAGATTTAATTTGATTTTATTTTGGCTCTTGAAGCTAATGACATCAATAACCCCAAAACCAAAGGTGTTCCTAACTTTGTTTTCTGCTTTATTTCTGTGGTTAAAGACAGCAATGAAGGGTCAGGTTTCCACATAAACTTGAGGTGACTGAAATTGCCTGAAGTCAGGGAATTAAGAAGCATGAATGGTTTGGCTTTTTGTAAATGTTAACATCCATCTTTGTGACTGGTTTCTGATGTTGACTAAAGTCTCCTGAAGCTGATGTAAATGTGGCCATTGCTTTTGCAGGATCTGTGTGTTCATATTGCCACACAAGTAATGTCTGTAAATATTGGGCAAAAAATGCCTTGAGGGTTACTTGGTAAAAAATTAAAGTTCTTTGTGTTTCAAACAGTGTTTGAAGAATACCAGAAACTGGCTGGAAAGAGCATAGAAGATTCTATCAAGAGTGAAACTCGTGGTTCACTTGAGGATGCCATGCTGGCTATTGGTAAGTGGTGAGCTTTCCCTTTGCTTTGTCAGAGTCTGCTGCCTTTCTGCTGCAGTAGTTGACTTATATTAGATGGATCTACTTTATAAAGATATATGGTATGAAGTAAGGAGTACCTCTTGGGTAAGAGAAACTCAATTCCTTGAGCACACTGAATTAATGGGAAGCATGTAGGATCTCAGTTACCTCCTGCCCTGGGCTGGAATTATTGATTCTTACTGAGCTTTTTTGTATGCCTAGTGAAATGCACCAGGAACGTCCATTGCTACTTTGCAGAGAGGCTGTACAATGCTTTAAAGGTAAGATTCTTCATTGCAGCACACTGGTTTTCATACTGACTTAACTTGTAGCTGGGCTTCCACCAATTCAAACTAGAAGAGTCAAGATTTTGGTGAAATTCAGCAGGTCTAGTGCAATTGTTGCAAGTAATACAGAATCCTTTTAAACACCGTGAATAGAAAAGTTCCCTTTAAGATCAAGATAACAAGGGAGTCTGACTTTTCTGGCATAAGAGTCTGCAATGAGCCCAGCCCCACTTTCTGGAACACAGACAAAACTTATGGAAGAGGCTTTTCTAGGAGACAAAGCTTCAGGAAGAGGCTTTTCTAGGAGATTGTTTATGGTGATGACTTGCCTTCCATGTTAATAGAGTGGAATGCAGTATTTTCTTTTTAGGAAGCAGTTCTCTCAATGGCAGTATAAAGTGACAATTTCAAATGCCTAATGTACTTGCAGATTGTGCCTCTGTAATACTTAACTGTTATGTACAAGATGTCAGCTCTCCAAACCTTCTGTTTTGTTATCAGTGCGATCTTAGTTTTCCTGTGAGGGATTAAATAATATTGGTTGAAGCCAAACACTGCCTGGGTGATTCTGCAGGACAGTCTGTATTCAGTGCCAACTCCCACCTCTGTAGCATGTTTGCTTTTGTATTTGACAAAATTGTGCAAAACTTGTGCACACTTCCATGGTGGGCTTGTGGTGTTGGCAGTGTGTGTGTGAGGGGTGTGAGGGTGGGGCCTCCAGAAAGAGATGCAGATGTTCCACAGAACAGGTGCCAGGTGGTGTTTAAAACACCTCCTCCTGCCCTGGACTAGTTTGCACAGCTTATCCCTTGAACTCCCAGTAACATCGCATGTTATTGTTCTATTAATTATTATATATATATAATATTATAATTATCATATATATATATATATATATACACATATATATATAATATTATATGTTCTATAGTATTATTTATTAATTAATTAAGACTGTTATTCCAGGGGGCTGGCACCGATGATGGGACTCTGATAAGGGTGCTTGTTTCTCGTAGTGAAGTTGACCTAAATCTTATAAAGCCTGAATTCAAGCGTATTGCAGGAAAGACTCTCTCCGCCATGATTTCGGTAAGCAGGATCTTGATATGATGATTCTCAGCCATTGCATGTATTCCTAGTCTTTCCAGCACTGTGGGATGCTTCCATGGTTGTTGGCAATGCCATTTCTGCTATCATCATGGCTCTACTTCTCTAGGCCTGTTAACAGCCATGTCCTTGACAGACATGGAGTGAGTCAGACTCTGTGCTCTCTGTAAGTGACTTGGACAAAAAAAAAACCAAGGGGGCTGCACTAGGATTTTCATGGACCAATCTCTATATCCATGCGCTGCATGACATCCTAGATGAATTTAAATTAAATTAATCATTCCTGTTATACCTATCCCATGCTGCTGTGCCATTTTCTCCTCTCTCTATGCCATCCTTAACAGCCCCAAGCCAGGGCCATCCATATACATCAAAATAGTGCTAGGGTATTTTGTTCCTTTTCCCCTTTTCCCCTTTTCCCCCTTTCCCTTTTTCCTTTCCCTTTTCCCATTGTTTGAGGATTTTTTGCTCTCTTATCCCAGGTGAAAGCCTGGTGTACACTGTGATGAGATAGGTTCAGTTTCTGAACCTTGTCAAGGCTTATTGTAACATGTGAGTCTCAGGTCCCAGTGAATGTGCCTCCCCTGTTAGTGCTGAAATGCTGTTTTTTGCCATTTGTCCTAAGGACTTTGGGACATTGCTCTGGCCCTGTGCAAACAGTACAGAAGCCCTGTCCTTAGCAGTCCTTATGGGAAGTCTGGTTCTGTAATGCAGGGCTTTCTTATAACTGACACTGCCAGTGTCTGTTGTGTTGATTAATGATCAATCTTCAAGGCTCTGTGCAGAATATTCATTCCTTCTCAGAAGTGGAACTAGCTTCACACCTGTCACCACAAAACATTCAAAGGGAGCACTCTTTTTTAACCTATGAATATTTTCTGTAGTGCTTCTAGGCCAAAATGACCACATTTGTGGCTTTTTGAAAAATGCTATGTGTCAGGGCTAATTATAGTGCCTTTTCCCTTCCTGTCGGGAAGAGGTGCTACATAAATACCCAGGGACAAAAAATCTGAGCACAACAGGTTTTCTTGATGTCATTTGTGCTGACTTTGTGCTGCTCTGTGGGACAGAGCCTTGATCAATTGCTCACCTGCATTCCAAAGGAAAAAATTGGACTTGGTGAATGTTATTTCAGGTGGTAGCTACAAGCCTCATTTCTCGGTTCGCTTTTGATGGTGTGTCAGCTGGCAGCAACTCTGCTGAAGTCTGCTTGCTCTTTCCAAAGTTCTTTTCCTGTGTGGGAATATTCCACAGACTGACAACGTCAGCACTTGGAGCATGCAGAGGAACTTCCATACTCACCTATTTTTTAATATTTTCTCCTGTCAGGAGGATACCAGTGGGGATTACAAGACAGCCTTGCTGAATCTCTGTGGCAGTGACTGACAGACTCTAGGAGGAAGATATTGAAATGGATACAGAGAGAAGATTAATGGTGAACAAGGGTCTGAAAATGTACTTGTAGAAAATCTTTCCATTGATCCAAGTGAGGGGGAAAAGAAGATCGATTTAATGGTTGAGATATCCAAAGCTCTCTGAAGGATGTGGGTGCTCATTACTCATTTAATGCTATCCACTTCCCAAACAGTTTTTCAAACACAAGGGGGAATGTTAATTTCTTGTTTCCATTTTATTCTTTAAGTTTTCCTTCTGTGTTAGCTCGTTGTGAAGGATGGCACTTTGACATGGAATTAAAGGTTCTTTTAAACACTCTATAGCTGTTTCACAAGTCTGAACAGCCCTACAAATCTTGGGCTGCCCTGAAGCCGTGCTAATTTCACTGATAGTGTTGGGGGCTGTTTGGTGCTTGCAGGATGGGTCTGGAAGGAGTCCCAGATATTAATGAGGCTTTAGGGCACGGGTCAGAAGAGAGAATTTAGTGCCAGAGGCAGTAGTTTAGCCTTATCTACAAAACTTTAGAAGGAGCTCCCCAAGGAGCAGTGAATGGCAGAGCCAGGCTGGCTGCAAGCATGTGAAAGTTGAAGGCTGTGTGCCTGATTTCCTTCTTGCTTGTCTGCTGGGGAAGACCAGAAAGTTCAGGCCCCTACATCAATGTCAGGCCATGGGGGAATCAAAACTGGCACGGATGATTTGGTTTTGGTGAACACAGGATACCCTGCCCATGGGAGCAGACCTGTTTCTGCTTCTAGTTTCACAGTAAATTCTCAGCAGTCGGTGGACTCCCTCCAAATTTGCCTCCAACCCCCATGACTGCACCACTGTGGTGCTGAGTGCAGTCCCAAATGTGGACAGTGATACAGAGAGAGCAGTCTGAGAAGTTTGAGAAGTTCAGATCTGCCTTGACCACTGTTCTCCACACTTAAAGCAATCCTTTATATGTGTAGTTGCAAAAGGCCTTCCAGCAAATGTGTTCAGTAAAGGAGATTTTCTGATCAAGTGGGTTAAGTTTTTGGCTGAGGGGTGCTGCCTTCTTTGCACTGCTGAGATTAGCAGGAATCAGGGCCATGAGAGTGGCAAGTTCAAAAGGTCTTGGTGAGTCCAGGACACAGATCAGGGTCCTGGGGTCAGGGTATCAACACACCTCAAGTGAACACGAGGAAGAGGAGGTTTCAGTCTCTGCCTTTAAGTGCTTGTCTTTTCAGTAATATCCCAGGTTCTCACCTGGTCTCTAGGCTGAGCATCAAGGTGGGGGTTTCTTCTCAGGTTTTGAGCCAGCAAAGGACAAGGACTCGCACGTCCCTTCTGCTGGTCAAAGCACCCCACTTGTTTTTTCACAGCCGCTTGTTCTAATTGACACGGATTGACACGTGTCGGTTTGGTTTTTTTGAGTCGGTTCGGGCGTGCGAGTGCCGTGCGGAGGCGGCGGCGGCGGCGAGCGCCGTGCTTACACTCCCCTCTGCTGGGGGAGCGCTGCGGCAGCCCGGGGCATCCCGGGCATCCCGGGGCATCCCGGGGCATTCCGGGCATTCCGGGCATCCTGCGCATCCCTCGAACCCCGCACCTCGGGGCATCCCGGACATCCCGCATATCCCGGGCACCCCGCGCGTCCCGCGAGCACCGCGCCTCGGGGCATCCCGCGCATCCCGGGGTATCCGCGCAGCCCGGGGCATTCCGGGGTATCCCGGGCACCCCGAGCATCCCGCGCACCCCGGGCCCGGCCCCCGCGGGAGCCCAGAGGAGCTGTGGGTGGGATTTTCCCTCCTTTCCCCCTTGGTTCTCCCCCCCGGCCGCCGCAAAGGCTGACACGGCGGGGCGAGTTCCCCGTCCCCCTGGGGAGCCAGCTCGGGGCTCTCAGCCCACAGCCCAGGCTCTGCAGCAGGGCTCTCCTCCGGCCAGAGTCGTGTGAGGAGGTTTTACTGAAAGCATGACCCATTCTGGTGTGTTTGGGGTGTTACTTTGGAAAGGCCAAATGGGAATTTGTGTCTGCCTGAGCAGGGAACAGGAGTGATTTCCACTGCTGCACTCACAACACCTCTTTTTCCTGGAGCAGGGCAGGCAGTACGTGAAAAGCAATCTCAGCTTTGAGGGACCTGAAGTCTGACTAGAAAAGCCAATGAAAGCTCAGCTCTTCAAACATATTTTAGTTCAGAGTTGTGTGATGATTTCACTAAAACATTTGTGTTTCCATTGCCCCAGAACTCCCGTTGTTGTTATTGTTATCAGGTTACTCAGGTCAGAGGTTGGCTTTTCCTGTTGGCCTGTGCTTAGCACAGTGGGTATGGATTAGAGCTGTTTCACTGTGATTGTGATCCCAATTTATTAATAGCAGCTTGGGAGATGTTAAGTGAGTTGCCAGAATGCTCACAGGAGATCAGTAGTAAAGCTGGAAAGGAGGAACAACCAGGGGAAGCTGATTCTATCACTGTAATTGCTGGGAAACAAAACAATTGTAAAACATCAATGAAGATTTAATTACATATTGATTGCTGCTAAAATGTTCCCTGGGTGAACAGGTGCTTTAATAAATCAGGATCAATTCCTAAGCTGTTCTAACCAGTCTTTTCTAGGTGCAAATATTGACTTAGGGCCTTTCTATTCATTCACAGTTTTATTAACATGATTTTATTGCACAAAAATCAAGATAAAAGCTTGACAAGGAAAAGGCAACAGGGTCAGTGTAAAAAATGCCCAGGACTGGTGTAGGCCTTCTGCTGCCTCTGTGCTAGCCTTTTCCTTCCTTCTGTGCTGCAGAAAGACCCATGTGCAGGGAGTCTCCAGGGGCAGCACTAAAGGCACCTTGCAGGGTGGCTGCCCTGTGTCCCCAGGTGCAGCACACACAGCAGGAGCTGTGCCAGTCCTCATCCTCGTGGGGTGTGGGCACATCAGCTCTCTGCTCAGCTCACACCCAGGGGTACCTGGGGTGGCTGTCTCCAGCTCTTAGCTCTGCTCCTGAGACCTGGAAAACAAACAGAAGGCTGTTCCAGATAGCTAATGCACACACTTTGTGTTTAACCCTGAGAGTTTCTGTTCCAGAGAAAGCTGACCTCATTTAGTCTTGCCTAATTCTCCCAGAAACCCAGAGCAGATGTGACCCAGGAGGCCAGCCACAGGCAAGCAAAGGCCCTGCTTCTTAAGAGATGTATCATCACTGTGACTTCTGGAGAGAAGAAAAGATTGGATTGGTTTGGCCTCACTTGTATTTCTATTTTGCAACCGTTTGGAGTAATTTTTGGATTAAAAAAAAAGTGTTCAAGTGTTCAAACTGAGGTTAAAAGAACATTGTTCCTGTCAGGAAGTGGAAGAAGAGAATAGCAGATATCTTAGGCAAAGTGGGAGATCTCTTTACCTTGTCCTCATGTTAAGGAAAGCGTTTCAAGGGCAGGAAATAATCTGAGAAAGGCACCCTGGCTGCTGCAGGCTGTAGAGCTGGGGCTGGGGTAGGGCTGGGCCAGAGCTTTGCCTGAGGCACCAGAGCTGACCCTGGGGCATCTTTGAGGCTGCCCAGACAGCACTTCCCTTCAGAGCTGGGGTGGGCTTGCCAAAACACAGAACAGCACAGTGTGTGGCCCAGGGGAAGGGAAGGTGGGCTGTGCTGTCACAGATGGCTCCACTATTTATTCTGGAGTGGGCTGAAGGAAGGCTCAAGGGCAGAGCACCCTCACTGCTGGGCAGATGGGAGCCTTCCTGAATGGAAACTGATCATTATTTTTTATTCTTAAATTAATAAATTAATGGTAAATTACTGTTGATGCATTAGTGTAAAATGCAGTGTTTAAATACTGCCTGCCACAGACATCCAGATGGGATAATGGAGTCTCCCAGTGTCATGGCTTATTGCCTGGCTGTCTTGAAGCAGCCTGTTTTTCTGGCAAGGTGGCCATCTGATAATAAAATGTACACCTTCCTCAGGGATTATTGTGTGGAATCTCCTTTGCTGGGAAGATAGCAGCAAACTGTAAGATGCTAAGATGGGAGCTTGCCAAAGACCTGTCAGGCTTTCCTTCAACTTCTGCCTTGAACCCAAGTGCCTGAGCTGACTCCAAAGACTCTTCACTTCTTTAGTGTCTGGGGTCAATAACTGCAGGACATCCCCATGCCTGGGATGCTGCAGCAGCAAGAGATGTTTTGTTTGACACAGTGCAGTGAGCTCTTCTGCTCACATGCAAACAAGGTCACTCCAATTCCCCATCTCTCTCACTGCAAACATTATTGGCCTTGTAAGTAATTGTTGTTTGGTCTTCTTGTGTCGTACATTTGAACCCAAAGAACTCATCCCTGTGGTTCCTTTAGTTTTTGTTGTTCACTAAAAACCTTATGTTAGGCTGCAGAAAAGAACTAATAGTTTGGGATTTGACATCTGACTGCCCTCTGAGAAGACAGAAAGAGCCAATCCTGAGGATCTGGGTTTCTGTGTGCTTGGCAGGAAGTATTACTTGTTCAAGCTGTGTCTCTTCCCCTAACATTCCTTCCTGTTACAAATCTCTGTCAGCCATGGTGCATCAGTATCATGCCTTGGACTTGTTGGAGGCTTAGAGTTGGCATTTCTGACTGAAAGTTGTGTGCCCAACCCTTAAGAGAGTCACTGTATGGGAGTTCAAGGTTCACAGGGACTTTATCCCATAATACTTTGCATTCTTCCAGTTGCAAATAAATACTTATGGTGATATTTTTCTGTGATCTAGAAGTCATATGATACATCCAAGTATAGTCCTGAGAAAGCTTTTCTGCATTTCTGGCTAGATAAAAGTACTTATTATAAAAGAAGCACAGATGTCTGTAGGTTCTGGACTTGCAGGAACCTAACATTTGGAGAAATAAATAGCTCTGGATCACACAGAGGAACCAGTACTGTTTTCTCTGTGGTAATGAAGAACAGGATATGTTGTGGGCACAATATTATTAATAAATAGTGAGCAATGCAATATGAATCTGTAATTCAATTTAGGTTTTCAGCTGAAATTGCTCTTTGGAATTATAGATGGCAGTGAGCTCTGAAATTGAATTACAGTCCAAACAGGAACTGAGTCATGTGTAGCAATGGTCTAGGGAAGCATAGAATCACAGTCAGCACTGGGCAAAATATTATTGGCAGTACTATATTCAGAAAAAAAATAAAAGGCATTTGGTGGACATAAATGAAATTTAACTGAGCCTATAAATTGATGTCAGCCAGAAAAATAGGGGGGGAAATGAAAGTCAACATTTATATCTATTGATTTTAAAATGGCAACTTTATTTTTAAAGCTGATTCAAACTGAAAAACAATTATTGGAAGGTTTCACTAATCTGAAGCTTAAACATGACATTTTGGAGTGGAATATTTTAGTATTCAGTTTGCCTGAGAACATATCTTCTACTTTCTGAAATATCTCCTATATTTTGATTTTAGTTTAAGCCAGAGAACCACAGTTTCCCCCTCAGTTCCTCAGTTTAGCCACTGAGCTGAAAGGTCCCTTGTTATTTTAGCCAAAATAAAGGCTGATGTTTTTCAAAAGGGAGGGGAGAGTCATGGCTTTAAATGTCACTAGCAATCTTCTCTAACAGAAGAGATCAGTGTTGGAAGTCTGATTTCTGAGTTTAAATGGATCCCCAAAGGTTCAAACAAGGAATAGGAAAAGTACAGCTACAGCTGATGTCCATTTCTAGCTTTGCCAGAACCAAAAGAGTGGCACAGGTTGCCCTGAGAGGTGTTGGATGTCCCATCCCTGGGAACATTCATGTTGGGTGGGGCTCTGAGCAGCCTGATCTGATAGAAGATGTCCCTGCTCATTGCAAGGGAGTTGAACTGGATGGACTTTAAAGGTCCCTTCCAAACCATTCTGTGGTTCTGTGGTTCTGTTCCTCACTGTTAGTCCTCCTTCTGGGACTGAAAGAAAACTCCTGCACAAGGCAGTGTTTTGCTTTGCAGACATGATAGCTCTGGATTTCTAAGCCACAGCTGTGTTACCCTGAGTGATGTGCTAACTGTAAAAGCCATGTGGAGATAAATCTTTACTTCATGAGACTGTCTGTAATGAGGCTAACTTGATTAATTTCAGGAAAGTGTTTAAAATCCATTATAGAAGCTGCTGAATAAATAAGATTTTCAAGCAGTAAAGCACAAGATGGGGTTCTTCTGAAGCACCAGGTGTTGTCTGCAGTTAAATTGGTGAGCCAATATGATGTACTTTTTAAGCACCACACTAAGTCTATAGATTCTCTCTCTTTCTCCATCTATATCATCCTGTACAAAATCCACATCCCCACTAATTGTCTCCTTTCCTGCCAGGCATTCTGGAAAGACTGTTCAGAGAAGGCAGGATACTGAAAACCAGGCTACCTTCAGAAAAGGAGCTTGACAAGATCATCTGTCTTTACATAAGTAATAAATTTTCTAATGACTGGCTCCCAAATAAAATTATACCAGACAAAATCTTATAAGAGCTGTAGCTTTGGATTTTGGTGGAAGATAGGGTGAGGAGTGTCTTTTTACACCAGCCACTGGGCATTGCAACTTTTTCCTGGTTTCCTGGTGAACTTTTCACATGGTTCTAATGATAGGTCATAACTACTTTGTTGAATGTTTCAGTGACAGTAAACACAGCAAAAATAATTGTCCAGAATACATTGTTCCTTAAAGCTCTCTCACTGGTTTAGGAAAATCATGGCTAAAAACTGTGGCATTTGGATGACCTCCCATTTTCTGTTCTCCAGCTAATATTAACACTCAAATCTAGTATAAATAAAGGCAAACATTAGTGATAATAAACTCTCAAACTAAGTCACTCGTTTGTTTATAGCTAGGTTGGTACTTGAGAGATCCAGTGCAATTTAAAAGGCAATAAATTGAAACAAACTCACTTGTTTTGGAGGCTGTTTATGAACCCTTTTAATTTGGTGTCATATTTATTTGGGGAGAATTAGATTATCCTATTCATTAGATGCTGTGGCCAGTGATGAATGGAACAACATTCCACATCAATGGCATTAATTGAATCCTCGCAAGCACAGATAATACCCCTGCAGGAAACAGGAGAAGATGGAAAAGTTCTCCAAAGTAGGTCTGCAAATACTGCAGGGATCAGGGAGCACTACTGGACAGCCAAGATAGTTGGCAGCAGCTGAATGCTTTTCATTTTTTTGTGAGACTACTTAAAGAGTAGTTACAATCTTGGGGCATGCATTTAAATTTGATCTCAGTGGTGCTATCGGCACCATGGATCTGCCACAGAACCAAGGAGGGAGTTCAGGTCTCCTGAGCTGCAGGCTTGTGCCAGAACTGAAGATTTTTCCTCAGGGGAAATTTATTTCAGAGGGAAACATAATCAAAAAGACTGACAGGCCTTTCAGCAAAACTGATTTAAATCTTGGGTTTGTGAAAATACCCAAATGATTTTCTCCTAGCTCATCAATAATACATGCTTGGGTCTGCTGAGGGTTTCTGGAAAATGTGTCATTCTTCCAGGGAGTGTGTCTTATTGATAGAGCCATAAGCCACTGCCAATTAATCAGGGCATAATGCAGTGTTCAAAAATGAGCATGAGCTTTTCATGCCAGTCCTCTTTGATTCATGCCTCCGTTATGATTCATGCCAGTCTTCTTTCAGATGAGCAGCTGTTTGTTATGAGCAAATTACTTTATTGTCCATGAAAGGTGAAAATCAGCCTGAGACACTGATGAGCTTTGGTGCAAAGAGAGTAGAAACTTCATCAAAATCTCAAATTCCTGCTTGCTTCCTATGGAAGGAACTTTGCCCTCTCACATCTCAGTGGCACAAAGCACTGAACACTGGCAAACAGGTTGAAGCAACAGTGCCCTGGATGTATGGGATCCCTCAAGACCCCTGATGGACTATGAAGCCCCTGATGGACTGATGGATCCTTCCCATCACTGATGTGATTCCAGTCAGCAGGCAGGGGCCAGTGTGCTCAGCAGTGTGTGCACCTGGACAATTCTGGGGAATTCAGGAGCAGTAGTTGGAGGGATTTTTCCTAAATGTTCTGATCACGTGCCCCAAACACTCTTGCTGGTAAAAGGAGAGCAGCAGGGCAGCACATGTCAGGAATGGTGATTACTCATGCTTAAAAAAGGAGGTTCCAGGGCTGGCCATTGGGAATAGTGGTGGCTCTGAGCTCTGCCAGAGCATGTCCTTTACCACGGGCAGAGGGCTGGAAGGCAGTAAGTAGTACCTCATTTTACTGAAGCAGAAACACAGGGGAGGAACCAGATCAGGGTCAGCAGTGGGACAGCAGGGATTAGGATGCAGTTCATCAGAGTCCCAGACAAATCACCCACCTAATGACTCCACATCTTCTCACTGATTGTGCTGGGCTATATATATTTTTTTCTTACCTGCACTCTCAATATTGCAATCCTAAGAAAGTGCTCTCAGCCAAGGTCTCAAAGAGGTTAAAGCAGTAATATCCAGAGAGGGAGTAACAGGGGCATCTATAAAACTAACCATTTCAGAGCACTAATTTCATCAGCAAGCTAATTGCAAATATTGTATCTAAGAACATTTCCAGCCATCTGCAGGAAGGGAATGTCACAGTACTTGAAAGGCATCTTGTATTTATGATTGTGTCTTGCTGATACATAAATCTGGCGCAGTGAGTTTTGGATGTTATTATGATAACCACACAGAAGAAACATACCTTGCTTGGGAGGTATTTACTTGGAGGTATTTACATACCACCTTTGTTGTGTGAATAATTCCTTGTGTGTGTAAAATCCTCTGTTTTTGAGTACAGAAATGAGTGAATCTGAGGACTGTTGCTAATCCCTACAGCAGGATTTGACTGTGCCTGCTGTCACACAGTAAAATTGTGATCCTGCAAGGAACAAGATTACATCTTTGTGGATCCAAAGCAGATACTCTGCTAAATGTATTTCCCTCTTATTGTGGATCCAGGTAAATATATTTACAGTTTCAAATACTCAGTCCTGAGGTGACATGAGTGTCAAAGGGACCAAGAAAGGATGTGTGTCTGTGTCCCAGTCTGAGCGGCAACGTCAGGAAAGTAGAAGTTTGACCTGTCTCTGTATTCTCTGTATGTTGAAATTCTCCCTTCCCAGAGCTGGAGATCATGGCAGGCACCAAATCTGCTCTGCTGGAAGGTAAATAATTTTTATAAAATATAAAGGATATACAAGGATACAAGATTCACTATATGGTACAGTTTGGTCTGGTTTTTTGATGCTCCCTGAAACAAGCAATGATGTTTGAGCTCTAAAGGAACCTGCCACCTCATTGGACAGACAATTTGCCTTTCAGTCTACTTGGAACCAGCTCTTGATGCTTGTTGCTCTCTGGAAACCAAGTTTTGATGTTTTGACTGTGTCACAGAGCTCTAAACCATCTGTGTTTGTAACCAATGCTTTTCAGGGGTTTCCATATAGTGTATCCATAAATTTTGTTGTGCTTACCTTTTCCTCCTGTGCAAAGGTGACTTGTAAGTACCTGACATATGAAGCTACCTGATGAGATGGGAATGTAACAAATAACCTGCAAGCTCTCCCTTCCACTTACCTGTTAAATAGTTATATATCTGCATCCAACTGCAGATTTTGTGAGTTGCCAGCCAAGGAATTTGGCATTTGACACCAGCACAGGTCCTACTTTGCAAGAGCCAACAGCCTTTTAAAGAGCAGCCAAAATTATTTTAAAAAATACTTGCTTGTGAGTCAGTTTAATGAAGGACATTGTCACACTAATCCTTGTTATAACACTTGTTACGACACTTCCCTCACCTGATGATCAGTAGAGACATTATATTGTGAAGTCTTAAAAATATGTGCTGATACTGATGTCTCACCAAGCATAACATTTCTGTCTTGAAGATGGCGTGAAGTTATTACATCCTGGCTTAAGGCTAAATAACCCCAGGGGTCAAGACTGAATTTGCAATGTAGTTCTTTAAATATTACCCATTTGCTTCTAGAATAAACCAGTTGAAAAAAACACACTTCTGTTTCTTGATTTTAGCATGCAGCTATCAGTGAGATCTTGGTGTCATGTGTGAAGGAAATATAAACTTTTCCCCAGAAACACCTCACTTTAGAAGCTTTTATTAGCATAACAGTCTGGGTTCCAACCCTGGTAGATGATTTGTCTGGACATATTCAATGCTAGGACTGAACACCATGGATTTTGTCCAAGTTCTCTTGGATTTATGGGGTCCAGTTAACATGTTCTTAAGATCACAACCTATGGTTGCAGCAGAGAGCTGCACAAAACTTTCTTCTCCCATTGAGGTGTAGAAGCTAAGCACCTCTAATAAACAAATGTAAGTGTATCAAGTGCTTGTCATAGTAAATAGACAGAAGTAGATGCTGAATCACAGAATTTTGAAGGGACACAATTGGATCTCATTGCAAACTCTGTGTGCTGGAGACACATGGAGGGGGGGGGGTGGCGCATCCCCCATAGAGGCCACATGGAGCGCACATGCTGCTGAGACAAAGAGAGCAGGAGTCTCCTCTAGGAGCCTCCCCTGAGGCTGCGGGGACCAATCAGAGACCTGGGTTGGTGATTGACAGCCAAGGAAACCAATTAGAACGCTGTTTCACTTTTACGAATCACAGGAAAGAAGTTAGTTTGTGTCTTTTGCTTTCGGTGGGGCAGGAGAGAGGAGCTGGCAGGGGCTCCGGGTCTCAGCACGGGGCCCGGCCCGGGCTGAGCCCCGGGAGGAGGAAGGGCCCGGAATGACTCCCGGCCCGGGAAGGCCCCGGAGTGGACTCGGCTTTGACTCCGGCGGGCCCGGCCCCGGCCTCGGCCAGGGGCGAGGAGAGCCTGGACTCGGGAATGCCCCGGAGCAGCTTCGGACCTGTGAGGGAGCCCGGCCCGGCCCGGCCCGGCCCGGCCCGGCTCGGGCCTCGCACAGCGGCACAAAGAAGTCCAGCCATTTTCATCATCTCGTGTGGCTGCGTCTTTTCCAGGATGGTTTCAGCCTGGATCTTTACCGTTTTGGATACAAGTTTAACTTTTAGTGCCTGAATGAAACTTCGGATTTTCGTGAGCTCCCCAGAACAGAAAGCATGAAGCAGGAGGAATTGCAGAGGTCAGCAGAAGGAAGACAGGTTCTTATAGAAGGAGAGGTGGAGGAGTCGCCACTGATAAGTAGCTTAAAACCTTTTTCTTGTGGGCTTTAGAGGATCGTGACTTTATTTAAAATTCCTTTAAACTGTAGAATATACTTGGGGAGGTTAAAAGTGCCTGAGAAGAAGACCTTTTTTTTTGCCTTGAGAAATGGGCCTTGGGAAGTAGAGCTCTCTGTCTTTGGGACTGGAATTGGACAGAGACATTTGAGTAAAGAGTGAAATAAAGAGTCTTTTTGTGTTCTCAGCAGCCTACCTTTAAAATGACACCCCATGTGATTCAGCAACCTATACACAGCTCTAGAAGGACTGTGAAAATGGGAGGAAAAATCATAATTTGTAGTTTCCCGGTGGATGCAGATTATGAGGGTGAGACACCCTCTAGGCCTAAACAAAAAGAAGGGGCTTCTCTCTCTTAAGTGAACTGAAATGATTATTTAAGTGAATAACTGACCGAAGTTTTTTTTTCTGTATGTTGCTGGTATGAAGGAAGGGGGAGGAGGGAATAATCTAGAAATCTCATTCTGAATTGTTTTGTGTTGTTAATAAATTTCTGGTTCCCTTTTTAAGCTTTGAGCCTGCTTTGTCTTTACTCCTAAACTCGATCCCCAAAAGAAATTAAATAGATTAAAATTGGCAACCCCAGTCACACCGTGACACTCTGGCAGATCACTACCTGGGTCCTGCTTTTCCTAAAGTCTGTGTTTTGCCTGCCCTGTAAACAGATGCAACACAAGATCTGTACTTTGAAGAGCCTAAAGGATTTTCGTGTGCATATGAGGACGCAGTCCTAGAAGTGTTTTCCCACTTTGCAGTCATGCTCTGAGAGCTGAGCCTGTCTTGTCTGGGGAGCTGAGCCTCTCATTGTTTAGGGCAGAGGCTGGATAATATGCAGTATGAAGTCTGCTTCTCCTGCTCTGACATTGCCCTGACATAGGCTATGTGATCAGAAGATGTTGCTGTTACCTGGGAGCACCAGGAGGTGTTTTTAACACTGGTGTATGAATTAAGGGTGTCTTAGAGTTGCAGTTGTGAGATTGGTGATACTGGTGACATGCAAACTTTGACTAGATCATAAACTCTGTAATGTCTGTATGTCTGTAACTCCTCCCAGCAGAGATGATCCACAGAAGTGACCCAAGAGGTGAAACAGTGTCCTAAAATCATTGTTTGGAGAAAAAACCAGCAGATTCACCTGGTTAGTGGACAGCATTCTTAAGGTTAATTCCAAATTATGAGCTTCTTTTTAAAATGAGATCCTGAGTTAAGGACAAAATTCTCAGCAGTCATGGAATCATTTAGCAATTAAAATCTAAGCAGAACAGTAAATGGAAAAGGACCACAATTTTGACAGAACAAGGGTAATGTGTAACACAGGTGCACTTGCTGTGTGTAGAAAAAAACCTGCTTGTTCATGCCTGAGCTCACAGTTCAGAATTCCTCAGTGAAACGAAGAATGAAATAACCTGCTAACTAAATGTACTTCAGGATGGCTCAAAACTGCTGAGACTTGGATGGGGATGGAGCTTCTCCCAGCTTCCCTCAGGATAATGAATTGGCAGAGTTTGCCAAGGGAACCTCTGCCCTTGTTTCATTGACTCTGATGGTGCTCTGCTGCTTTAGAGCAGCTAAACATCTGCTTTTGATTTAACCAGATGTTAATTCCCTTCGGCTGGGCAAGTCCTTGCTGCCTAGAAATAGACTTTTTTATGTAAAACTCTTCCAGCCTCCCCTGCTGGGGTAGCTCCACTTCATCTATCATAATCCTTGCCCTACATTCACTGAACTAGGGCTGAATTCAATATCAAATACTAGGAAAAACTTGGACTGAAAGAAAACAATAAAACAAGGTTTTATTGCTGCTTGCAAAATATTGTGCTGTGTTTCACCGAAAGCAGCTTTTCAAGAACAGTGATTGCAGTTTATTGTGGACACCTGGGTATAAAATCACCACCTGAGGCATCAGGCCATGGAACAATGTAACTTTGTGTAATGCTATCTAAGATAACCAATTTAGGGATGGTAGGGAGGATCCCAGAAGACTTGTCCTTGGGGTTTTTCCTACTTAGGGATCTGGACATGAGGCTGACAGGTTGGTTATTTGGGAAGATTAGTCTGAAAAGAAGCAGGGTTAGCTGCTACATAGGAGCTAGTTTAGCCTTAGCTACTGAAATGCATTTCCCCATGGTGTTGTTATTGCTGGAGATCCAACTAGAAGTTCTTTAATATGTTGTCAATGTTCTTTTGGTTTGGGTTTGTTTTGTTGAGGTTTTTTTGTTGTTGTTGTTGGCTTTTGGTTTTGGTTGGTTTGGGGGTTAATACCCTATACTGAGACATTTGTTACTTGTAGAATTATTTGTCTTGTGATCTGGAAGCATCAAGATTTCTATTTAAAAAGAAAAAAAAAATCTGCTTTTACCTGAAGTGAAGAGGAAGTTACTGTTTTGCTGTTGTGAACTGCCTGAAGACTTATGTTAGTTCCTTAAAAAGGCCTTATGTTAGTTCCTTAGCCTAGGCTAATGATATATTGGGGAATCTTGCCTGCAGATAGCTTCTTCAAATGTGTTAATTTTTCCTCTGTTGTATGTCATTGAAGGACATATTAAGGCATGGAGAGTTAGTGGCTTGGAGGCTGGGATAAAGGAAGGAGACTTCAAGCAAGGCTGGAATTGACATTGCAGAGTCAGTCAGATATAAAAACCACCTGGCAGCACAGCACAGGACTTTAAAAACTGGTCTGCATCTATCATCTGCTAAAGCACCAGGTAAGTTTGTTTACTGGCTAACCAGGCTTTTATTCTGAAAGGTTAACATGGTTAGAAGGCACCTCAAAGAAAGCCTTTCAGTTCCAAGACCAGACTTAGCTTGTTTTTGTCTTAACATTGCCCTTTTACCTCAACTGCTTTTTCTTTCTAATTTAATTTGCCTGATGCAAGTACAAATGTCAATTGCACCCTGAACAGTGAAGCTCTTTTAATCATTTTTCGTATATAGATTGGCTGTTTCTCTATTCCTAGTAATCTTACTTTGCAGCCTGTTCTGGTTTCTGTAGATATTTCCTCAATGTGGATCTCTGTGTTCTGCCTCACGTCCTTGTCCAGAGTCACTCTTGGCAGTAATTGTAATTATGTTGCTCTACAACACATCCTCAGGTTGCATTTGCACTTCTGAGAAGTGTGTTGGGAACTCACTGTAATGCTGAGAGGACAGCATTGTCATCATCCTCCAGCAGCACCAGCAGCCCTTGTTTTCTTCAGAGGACACCATTGCATTTTACAATGGTACCTCAGAAGTGTCACAGATGGGCATCTCTCTTGATATTGTGGAGAGCAGTATCTCAGTCCAGGGTGTGCACTTGCACTGTATGTACTCCTGAGTTTATGCAAGGACTCGATTCTGCTCCTAAGTGTTATGGTGTATAGCTTAAAAATTCTACATCCACACAATATTAAACTAATATTGAATAATTAATAACATCTCTATAGCCCTAAATGGTGAGACATAACAATGGCAGGACAGTAAGGATAGATGTAGGGAGTTGTTTTGTGTACTTTCTGGAATAATGGTTTGTGGTGGACTTCACCAATTTTCCTGTTCAGTGATAATTTACCTTATGCTGATGACTGCTAACATTTATATTCATTCAGTTATTGTCAGCTGACACTTGGGGGTATGACTTTCATGTTAACGCCTTGTTTCTGCTCTTTTGTCACTAGGAGGCCAAAAAAGGGTAATTTTAATAAGTAAATATACTTGTTTATATTTGTTTATTCAACTCTTATTACTTACTGAGAATTACTCAACATCTTCTCTACAGAGCTGTGTAGGACAAACTAAAAATAATGAGGTTGTCCTACTCCGCTGTGATCAAGAGAGGAACTAAGCCAGACGAATACAATTAGGCAAGCTGGAGCAGGAACAGCATCCAAAACATACAATTGGAATTCCCTCTGGCACAGTAGTGCTCAGAAAACATGCCATACATTTGCAATAACTACAGTGGGTCAGGAGCTCAGCTCTACAGCTCATTGGAGAAAACTGACTTTTCACACTAGTACTTCTACCAGAGTCTATTTGGCTTCTTGTTCTGCACTCCCCTCGGTATTTTAAGTTGATAAAAATTCCATTGTGGCAGTATAGGAATGAGATTTTTTTTTTCAGAATTTAGAAGGCAAAAGTTCAATGTGGGGTACTTTTCCTCCATTTAGTATGGAGCTTAAATATTTATTAGAAACTTCTATAAAACACCCTCTTTGGTGAACTTGTGATAATGGGAAGCAATTGTAAATACTGCAGCAATTCTGCTAAGATCAGCCAAAATACTTCATCCAAATTACATGCTAAGTACCCTCTGCTTTATCATAACATTGTCTGCATTGTCAATATGAGGCAGAATTTTATGTTTTCCTGCTCTGAAAGCCTGTCTAGTTGTACTGCACACTGTTAAACAGATGTTGTATTTCACCCAAGAGCTGGTTGTGTTTCAATGCTGGATAAAGTGTTTCCTGTAAATAAGGCTTGCAAAATGCTTTCTGTCTGAACAGAACTATGGGCCAGTTTTTATTACATGCTATTATTATAATTATAGGATCTTTTTCTTAATCAGGATGGGCTTAATTAGGATAGCCATTTAATTGGGACATCTCCCAAGGAACCAATTTAGCTTAATGTTATTAGTACTATCTAATCAGGACAGCTTAGGAAAAAAAATTTGCTTTTAAAAAATAGGATCCCAGCAAAAGAAAAGATAACTTGGTGTTTTGCTGGTCTAATGCATCCAGTCAATTTCTCAAGGAACTGCAGGGATGGTCTCCTCAAAGTAACACAAGACAAGCACAGTCCTTTTGTTGTGAAAGCATGAGACACAACTTTCACTCCTGCTGTTGGCTGCCATCTCCTTATACCAGAATACCCCTGCAACTGAGACCCATGAATTTCATATTGTACCCAACAGGACAAAAATCTGCCAGATATAAATGGCAAAATGGAAAATGCTGCCACATGCTCACCTAAAAGGTGGTTTCAAGGATATGAAACAAGGCAACAAGTAACAGACTTTGAAAGGAGAGTTGCTCAAACAGAGATTCTTAATAAAGCTGTTGGTCATTGGGGTGTTTTATTCTTATTTTAGTTTTTAAAAAAATCTATTTGTTCTATCTTGGGTTTTGGAGTTAGTATCATTGTGATTATACATTCAGCACTGTCCAATGAGATATCTCCACCAAACAAAACCTACTATTTTAAGGAAACAGAACCATGCAAGTTAGATTTAAATTTCAGTAAGTTCAAAGGCAATGTATTTGGTAATAAAATTTAAAACTCCACATTTGTCAGCAAGCTGGTGTGATCCTAGATGGGCAGTATGAGCCCTCAGCTGAGCTAGGGCTGAATTTTCAATATCAAATACTAGTGAGAAACTTGGACTGAAAGAAAACAAAGTAGTGAGCAGGCTTCCAGTAGGTGTAAACCAGTCATATCCCATTGCAATTTCTGCAGACATTGCAATTGCTGCTGGTTTTCACGTGCTGAAGGTTTTCAGACAGTGAGAAGAAGCAGCAATACAATTTGCCTGTGCATGATGGCAGCACTGGGACAAAGCTGGCCAGGGCAGTGGTGGAATTTCCATCCATGGAGATATTAAAACCCATCTGAACATAGTCCTGAGTATCTTGCTTGTGGCAGCCCTGCTTGAGCTCAGGGGTTGGACAAGGTAACATCAAGAAGTCTCTTCTATCTTCATCTACTCTGTGTTTCTGTGAAGTTTCTGATCACAGTCTCCTCAGTGTAGGTAAAGTAACAATCCAGACACTGTGGGTTTAGTTAGGCAGAATGTTGACTTTGGTGGTAAAGCTCATCTAAGAAATCTGAGTCCCCAGCATTCTCCTCTTTTTTTTTTTTCTGTGTGTAAACTCACTGTCTCTTTATTTGTGATGATAAAATTCTTTATAGGGTCACTGCATTAACTGAATCAATGATAAGACAAAGTTAAAAGTAACAACCTGGGGTATTTATTTTTTAAACCTTATTTTCAAATGCATGTCAGTCCAGCCATGCAATTCCCAGCTCTTCTGGGATGTACTACCACAGACCACAGGATGATGAGCAAGTGAGTGTGGAGAAAAGCTGAGAAGAGACCAGCATGATGCCTAGATCCATCATGTATAATTGCACACTGACTTATGCTGTCTCTTGCAGAAAGCAGGACTGTATGTTAGCTGATGTTAAGTAACTGAAAAATCAGAGCTCTGTCTTCATCTCACTGCACATATTGGGTGCTCTTCTTATGGAGATGGAGCATACAAAACCTTTGCTTTCTTTAGGTGCAGCTGAGGAGGTCTAATGGTTAACCAAATAAGAATTAAAATTGCATGAAAACATATCTATAAATTTCTGCATAGGTAGGTGTTCCTCAGGGGCTGGGTGGTTCATTAGTACTACCGAGCCTGCAAGAAATAAACTTGTTCAAACTAAGTTAATTATAAAATCAAGTGACTCCTCAAGAAGGGGAATCATTTTAATTGTTCCAGTTGTGTGACTGCCCATACTTATTCAGGTCACCTTGAACATTCCCATCTTCTTTCCAGGGTTCTTACCCCTGAACCTATTCGGGATTGAACATGCTGGAGCTGCAGTTTTCAGAGATTTAGGTGTGGTTTAGGTGGAAGTGGATTATTGATTAGTGTGCTGATGTTGGACTGGGTTCAACAGCTGCTCAGATACAAGCTCCCTGTGTGACTTCAGGATGCCACCTTGGAGATGAATTTAATATTAGATTGAGATGGAGCCTGGACATCTATACTCCTAAAAAGGATCCTCAAAGCTCTGCCTAACCTTAGACCTCTGCTTTGTGTCACTTCCCTGGTCACTCTGAAATCCTGCTCTGACCATGTGGGAATAATCTTGGTTTTGTCACCACTGATGAGCTGTTCACCTTCCCAGTCCCTGCTGCTGCCTGCAGAACGGGAGCTGCCCAGCCTGTGCCTCCCAAATCCCTGTGCCTTCCAAAACCCTGCTCCACCAGGTGTGCCTCAGCAGCTTGGGCAGGGCCATGCCCTTCCCTGACTCTCTCGTGGGACTGCTGAGCAGCTGATGTATGGGCAGGGCATGTGAGACCCCTCCTCACTTCCCTGCACAGCTTCTGCAGCAGCAGAAACTGTATTTGTAGCACACATAGGTGAGCAAAATTATCTGTGTCATCAGGGCTCTGAAAAAGGAAAGGTAAAGTGTATGCCTACTTAATTTGTTAGTGTATTCTGTTCTCAGAAGTTTCTGTCCTGTGTGGCAAAGAGCAAGTCTGGGGCTGTGTCTGCACTGTGAGTGTGTGTGAATATCCTTGTGCACGTAGGAAAACATACAGTGGTGTCCAAGCTCATGTGGAAAGCTCATTTCCAAGCAGATGGAAATTAAGAGTTGTTGCCTACACTTAATTTCTGCGTATCATCATGGCACTGGGAGGCCTGGAGTTTATTGTAGGAGATGGTGCTGGCAGTTATTTACAATTGAAGCATATTAACAGAGGATGCAACACAGACATTCTTTCCTAACAAAGCAGTGATTTGTAAACCTCTATTAAAACAGGTGACAGTGTTTTCCTGAATAGATATTATAAATGCTATTAAAAAAAAAAAGTTTGATAAAGAATGAATGTTCCTGAAAGCTGGTACCACTTATTGACCCCATACCTCTTATTAATTTGTATTTAGTTATAAAAGGATATATTAAACAGTGTTTGCTCTTAGTATAAAATAGGAGATTGCTGCTGATAAGTATGCTTAAAATAAGCACCAGAGTGGTTATTTTCATTCCCTACCTTTAATAACAGACTGTACAGACAAAAGTGAATGCAGTCAGTCAAGCTGATATCTGAATCATAGCAACAGCATCAATTGATTTGTTTCCAAGTCTAAAAAAAACTAATAAAGACTTTGCATGATCTCCTAGATACAAGAGGATTATGGTTAATGTCTTAAACCTGTCCTTTAAGCTCAAATACTCTCTGTGTGCTCAGATGCCGCCTACTCTCTCTTTCAGGTGAATTCTATTTATAAAAATTGATACTGAGTTAAGCTAGTTGAAACAAAGGCACGTTTCTTCTTATTAAACTAAAGAGAAGCTATCAGCAGTTCAGAACTGCCACAAGCCATACCATTTACCAGTCACAACAGTGCACCCATGTGTGCTTTGCAGTGTTTATCATTACTGTTCATTTCTGTTCTTTCTAGTGAAACTAATGTGTTGACCTAGGAAGTACTGCACAGCAGGAAATTTAATACCAAATCACTCTTATTCCTCACATAATTTGAAGTAAACAGGTTTTTTTTACTGCATTCAACCTGTTTGCAGAATGAATGACTATTTTTTTTGTCCTTGTTAGTTGCTGTTTGAAATTTTTCAAAATAAAAAATAAATTTTCTTAAGGTCTTATTTTTAAAATGCTCTGTTTACATTTGTTCCAAGGCCCAGATCCTGAGAAACTGTGTGTTTATGATAGATCTTATGTATATTTTAATCCTGGAATGCGTTGCATATTGTAGTTCTAACCAATTGTGGTTTGTGGACAACTGATCAGTGAAAATGTTATGAAGCACAAAACCTCAAATTGTCCTCACTTAAACCTTAACCTTTGCAAATCTGTAATGTAATATATTCATTTTGCACTGCAAATAATTAAGCTTGTGCTGAATCAGGGGTTTGTTTGCAAATACTTTGTTGCTCTGAATACAGGTAGAACACTTTCTTTTGTTCCAGCCAAGTAATTCCTTGCTTCCTTCCCACAAACAATAAGGCAACTTAGCTAGGAGTGTCTGTAAGCAACTCACCCAAATGCTGAATGCACCTACAATGCCATGAAGCTTTTCCTTGCAGTGCATGGAAAATATTCATCCTACCAATAACCACCTTCCATAGACTCTTTCTGAGGCAGGGGAACTCTCTTAGCAGATTTTAGGTTTAACAGAAGACCTTTTTGTCTGCCCAAGGAGATGAGTCTGGCTGGGCTGAGGCTGTGCATGCCTGTGTGTTGTGTCATATGCCAGGGGGCTCCTGCAGTGGCTTGTGGAAATGTGGGTTATTATGAAAGGACGTTGTGCAATCTGGGGCCGTGCGGCTGCATCTCCCTGATGGGTTTCAGCACAGCTGCATTCTAAATGGGGCTGGTGGTATGAGTTCATTTCACCAGCTTTAAAAACCTTTACCACAGTGCTAGCCAGCTTCTGCTATTTTTATAACCTGGGAGCCTTCCCAAAGCACAGCCCTGGGGGTACATGTGCGTTATGCTCCTGGAGCAGTCTGTGTATTTGGAAGGTTAAACAAAAGTCTCTGCTTGACTCTGTAAATTCCTTTGAGTTTAACATAGATGCTGAGAAGACCATAACTTTCCTGTGTTTTTCAACTCTCTGCTGTGAATGCAGGGTCCTTCAGGAAGTGGTTACATTGGTCTTTAGGAATCAGGATTTTTTTTTACATTCTATCCTTAATATAAAGAAACATATGGTGCATGTTATCAATTTTAGTCATTAAGTCAGCCTATCAACCAGATAAATCAATGCTCATTAGCTTACCAAAGGCATGGCATTGGAGAAGTGTATTTTACAAGCAATCACCTTGTAGAAATGGAATCAAGACACTTAGGAATGATGAAGTACTACTTCCCCACTAGCTCCAACAGGGAGGATTCATATTCCATAGGCAGGATAAGAGACACAGTAACTCATGAACTGAAGTTACTATTTTCAAAGAACAGAATTTTTATTGGGGAACTTAAGAACAAAACTTAGAGCTTAGTCCTATTTTAAAGAATCACAGTGCAAGTTTCATGTTCTCTGTTAGTATACCTTTTGACTGAAAATCCATCTTTCTGCTGTCAGTTTGCAACTTGTGATATTCCACTAAAAGTACTTATTCGTATTATTATTGTGCCATCATTTTATATGTCTCATGGCCTTTTTTTTTCGTATTATATCTGGTAATCTGTGTTGCAATTTCTATTGAACAAAATATTTTCTATCACATGTGATTAATATTATAGTGCTATTTAAATGAGTATTGTTTTACAAAAGAGTGGTGGGTCTCATCAACTAACGTTCTATAAAGAAAAAACAAAAGGTAGACATCTCTGGAATTAAATTTCAATACAGGTTTCCATCATAAAATCTCTGTGCTGTAACTGGGCTTCATATAAGCATTTATTGGAAGGACAGCAAAACAATTCTAAGGCCTAATGAGCATTGTCTGGCAGGAAAGGCATAGTACAGAAGTATAAATCTCAGGCTTATTCTACTTATGACTTCCTGAGTTAAAATAAGTGACCTTATAGAGCAAGCTGAGAAAGGGAGGGAAGATCATAAAAGCTGGATGGATTTTGATGTTCATGCAATACAAGCCCAGATTACACATCATGCTAAGCATCAGCAATTTACATTGAAATCAATACTGGTATGACTATCAGGCCAGTGTTTGACCAATAAGAGAATGGCCTGTAAGATTAAATGCCAGGTGATTTTGTGAGAAGGCACGTGAGTCAAAGCAAAAGGGTCTCTGAAGTGGTCCTCAGGGAATGACATCTTATGTCACAATAATCTCTCACTGTGTGTGCACACAGCAAACCTACACTGCAGATGTGACTGATGGCTGGCACAGCACTGCTGCCATCCACTGTGGCAGTTTGTGCCACACCTCACCAGCCCAGGCAGGCAGACACTGCTACTGCACCCTCCCCTTGTGTGTGCAAGTGCCAGAAACCAAACCTGCTTTTAGCACAATCTGCAGCCATCTCCAGTACCTTGGTTTACTTTCTGCCAAGCCAGGTAACTCAGGTCAGAGAAATTTACCAATACTTTTAACCCAGTCACAGCATTTTAGCAGCAAGTTCAGTAAAATTTTGTTAAATGTCCCGCTTTGGTTTTCATCCCAGCAGAGTCAGTTACTTTCTGGCTGTGGTTCTAGTCAGGGCTCAGGACACTGTGCCACGAAGGACCCAGCTTCCTGTGCAATCTGAAGTGCCTGTGAAGATGATTTGAGTTCTGGCATCAGAATATGCCAATGTTCCATGTTGAATTTTTGGTACTTGCCAGTCCTCCATTTTTGGCTGCACTGCACCATTGTCTTTCAGAATAATGTGTCAAATTATTAATCCTTCACATATCAGTGGCTCTTATCACGCCATACACTTTTTTTTTTTCTTGATAAACACTAGTTGAGGACTAAATCTTATGTATTTTTATATTTTGAAGATAATGACATCATTTTACAGAAGCAGGCACAGAGAAGTGACACAGACAATATTACTTTATTTGTTATTATAAGATTCCCTATAGTGTGCTACTTATATCACAGAAATAAATTGTTCTGTTGCTCTGAAAACCTTACTGTCTTCTTATAATGTGTCACAAGATTTTATTTTTTTTAAACAAAAAAGGCAGTGTAAGGTCTTAAAATTGTAGGAACTCATGATTTGCACAACTCCTGCCTATTTCTCCAACATTGCTTTTGTGACTCAGTAGCAGAACTTTAAAGAGTATACCTAAAACCATGACTATATACAATAAACACAAAAATACTCAATGCTTCTTACACATTAAGAGTATCTACAGTTATTTACAGATGGATAAGAGGTATGTGAGCTATTTCTGTTCTGTTACCTTCTGCTGGGACCAAAGAAACCTGACCTCTCTTGGCTGCATAGAGCCCCAAGGTGACAAATAAAATGGTTTTTTTCAACTGTGCAGGCATAATTGCACCCAGCATTGTGACTTTGTCTTCAAAGGGAACAGGGAAGAGTTGCTACAGCAGTTCTTAAAAACTAACATGGTAGTATCCTCTACTGCATTTGTGCACAGCAGCATAAGCCTTGGTGTGTGCACAGAATGAAGAATTGGTACAGGCACCTTGCCTGTTACATATGCAGTCCTTTGGTACCTAGATATATTTATTTTTCTGGTTTTCTTTGAAGTTTATCTAGTTACTTAGGAAATTTTAGATGTTGAAAAACATGTATCTCAGGATGGTAAGTGCATGGGATAGACTGCAGCTGGTTGGGAGTTCTGAGGATCTGCATTCTTGCAGTTAGATGTATGGGTGCAGTTTGGTGGCTTTTAGTGTTTAAATCCTGTAGTTTATCCAGTCCAAAGTCAGTTAGCAATAAACAGTAGTTGACTCCAAACTTGACACTTTGCTTAATCACGAGAGGAAGATAACATCCGTTTGTGTTTGTCAGTGTTAGTGTAAAGCTGGATCTGCTTGCTTTATGTATCTACTTGTGTTCATGGAAACAAATGGCCACGTGAAACACAGTTAAACAGAGTGTCAGATCTCGCTCGTATTTCTGCCCTTTGCAGGAAGAACTGGGATCTGACGCACAATGCCAGTGCATAGCTGTAGTGGCAGGTCTCTGATATACTGTAAGCACTTTACCAAATGTTTTCACTTAGAATTAGTGACAAAGACAGGTTCATGGAAGTGCAAATGCTAAAGGTAATTGTGTTTGCATTTAAGACACTGGTGCTTAAATGTTATATACTTGAGACCATGTATCAGATAATTTTCTGTGTTCGTGTTTAGCACAGTATTCTTACAAAAGCTTTACAGACACCTTAGCTAGCTAAATGCTGGAATTCTAACAAGTGCAAAACACAGGCAGAATTTCTTAAATTGATTCCAAATGCAGAACAATGACAAAGTTGAAACAGTATTTAAGCCCTGAAGTAGTATAGCACAGTTTTGATAAAACTCACATTGAGTAGGAGGAGCGACTGCATTTTGTGCTACTCAGCATCCCATGGTGGTTTTGGCTACAGCAGCAAATTTCAAGATGCATCTAAGATAAAATAAGAGTCCTCTTGTTCTCTGTTTCTAGTAGACTCCATGTCCAGTCTAGAAATCACATTGCATGCAAACCAATCAACTTCTCAACATAGCATAGCAAGTAACAAAGGAAAAAAGGGAAGCTGGAATCCATTTGAAAAAAGCAAAAATGTCTTGCCATATAGTTGAGGAAGATACAAAAGGTAATCACACACGAAGTCCATTACTAAGATATATGGGTTCTGGACAGAATTACAGGGGTGGCTGCATCAAAAAAGCTTCTGCCGTAAGATTCTGCACACAAGAATTCAAGGCCAAACTTTAAGTTTTACCATGGAAACCATGGTGCACTCAGTTTATGACAAGGGATTGACTCTTACTTCTGCCAGCTGGGGATATGATCCCACACTTACTGATTGCTCTTGCTGCCTTATAACACAGGGTTTAGCTCTTGTCCTCAGATACTCTGCTCAGCATCCATACTCCTGTCAGTTCACAGCAGGGGAAGAAGTCTTTTCCTTACCTGTCTTTATACCAATTTGTCTAATCAGAGATCTGCCAGCTAAGGAGTTTCTAGTTGTTTGCATAACTATACACTGGGTATCTTCAGCTCCATGCAAACCTATTGACTCCATCAAGTAACCACTGCTTATCATAGCACAATTCATGTTGGAAATTACCTCAGCTGACCACCTAGTCCAGTCTTCTGCTAAGGTTAGTTTAACAAATAAGGACAGAATATGCTTCAATATTTCATTAGCATTTAACTGGTTGGTGTCCTTTTTGCACTTGCAAAAAACCTGCTGGTTTTTTTAAATCTGTACCTCAGTATGGCCTTCTTAGGCATGCCTTGGTTTCTCAGCAGTCACTGAACAATTTCTCTGGCTCCAGAGATTGAAATGAGTTTATAATTTGTAGGCTTCATGAACAAAGGCTACAAATAACTCATTTGTGAAAAACATGACCTTCATTTTGCTGGAGCAGTTATCAGTTTTACCTAATTACATGTGGCTTGGCTTCAGCCTGACCCGGATTCCACCTGTGTATTTTCATTGACCTTCTATTGATTCGTTGGAATTTCAGCTTCACCTGTGTTGCTGATGTCAGTGAGTGGGACTGATACCTGACATCAGGTTTTATTTTTTCAAAAAAACTGAAATTATCCATATGCTTATTTCTTTGGAAGTGTATCCACTCTGGAAACACATGATTTCCACAAACAGGTTTTCACTCTCATTCTCACCTTCTGAATTTGATACTTTGCAATTCAAGTACCAAGAAGATGCTGAAGCAGAATGCCATGTTGCTACCAAGTCCTGGAACAACTCCTGTAATCTGGCCATCTTGTACCATCATGGCATGAAGTTTTAGCATTGCAGATTTTGTGATTGACAGCAGTGGGAGGAGACTCATTTCCATGTAGACCTACAACTGCTTTCACGTGCTTAAAAATAGTTCTCAGTGTCACCTCAATGCATTTTGCATTTAATCCATCAAATAACATTTTCATTTGCTGCCATCCCTCATAAGTGACTGTCTTCTTTACATACCAGGGCCATTGTTCCTTGTCCCTACTTGCAGAGGCAATGGCTATTTTCAAGCCTATGGCAGAGAGTGAAGTTTCATAGAAACAGGCAGTTGTTTTATGTGAAGATCTGAAAGATTGCCGTTACTTGATGGGCTGTGAGAGGTGGTAAAGGAAAAAAAAAAATAAAAGATATTTACATATCTCTGTTCCACTGGTATTTCAGCTGTGCATAAAAATCTTACTAAAACTGAAAAATGGACTCTTCAACACAGCTTTGGCAGCTTGCAGTGCTGAAACTGGAAATCTGGTTTTCTACTGCAGCCATGGTAGGCATACAAGTTTCACTGATGAACTCCACATCAGCCTCTGTGCAGCCACAGCTTAACTACAGATCTTAGAGCAGCTGCTTATACATCAGGCCAGTCTCTTCAGTGTCTGTACCACCTCATTGACATGAAAGACTTGCACACCACAGCACCAACCATGAACATTTACAACATTTGCTTGTTCTTCCAAAAGTCAGGTAGTGATGGGTTCCTGTTCACATCCCAGCTGTGGCATCACCAGTTGCTTTATATTACCCACAGGTAATAATTGGCGTGTGGTGTCAGTGCACCCTTTTGAAATGTTTTCTGCTTTTTAGATAGAATTGTGCCTGCAGTTCAACATCAGTGACCCCTTGGAAATTTCAGTCTGCATGGTGGATAATGGCAAATGATCATATTCTTCCATTGAGGCAGTTACTGAATTATGCTGGCAGCTCAGAATCAGTGACTTCACTTCTTTTTTGAAGTTGCTATTTAGGAAACCATAGATAACAGGGTTGACACAGGTGGAAGCCATGGCTACCAGGTGGCACAGTGAGAAGATCAGGTTGTGGTGGCAAGGCGAAATGATTTTGTAATTCCAGTCCACGATGGTGTTGAAAACATGCAGTGGTAGCCAGCAAACAGCAAAAGCAGCAACCATGGATGCTAACAAAATGTTGATCCTTCTCAGCTGGACAGCTCGGTTGCTGTACTCGCTCTTCTCAAACATGTCCTTTCTCTTCTGCAGGCGCAGGTAGATCCGCAGGTAGCAAAGGATAATGAAGAACAGAGGGATGCAATATTGCAAGAGCAGTAAAGTGGTGGTGTAGATAAGTTTGTGCTGCTCAGAAGGCCACGAGTTGATACATATTGCCTTATCAGTGGAAAAATTCATGAAGTGTGAGAGCTGCTCATACAACTCGTTAGACAAGATGGACGTGGTCAAAAAGGCAGGGACATGAGACATGCTAAAGTCCAAATCACTCCAATTCCTAGGTAGGCTTGGGAGGTATTTGGCCTCCAGCCAGTTGGGTTTATGATGAGCTGGTGCCTTTCCAGAGCAATAAGGACAAGGGAAAGAATTGACACTGTCACAGTCGTGCACTGAGTGAAAGAGGTCATTTTGCACATGACTTCTCCAAATATCCAGTAGTCCATCATGGTGTAAACAACAGTGAAAGGCAGGCAGACAAGACACATAAACAAGTCTGAAATTATTAAGTTGGAAATTAGGATGTTAGTGACATTGGCCTTTTCCTTCTGCCTGGCAATGACAGCAATCAGACAGATGTTTCCCACAATGCCCAGAACAGTCTCCAGGCTGTAAGAGGTGGCCAGAAAGACAGTAAGGTCAGTGATGTTCATGCACTGATTAGAAATGTTCATAGGAAAGCTTCGGCTCGAGCTCCAGTTCTTGCTGATCAAGAAATGAAAAACATCATTAACAGCCCTTGTCTTATTCATCTTGAATCCCAAAATATTTATCCAAAAGGGTGGTTGTCAAACACAGTCTGAGTCTTCTGGAGCCAGCCTAAAAGCGTTATATCTGTTCTGTCTGGCTGTGGAAGGTCTGGGTATATCTGCAAAGGAAAAGCAAAGAAAAAATATGTTTAGTTATGCTGCAAGAAATTAGTCAAAAGGGTAAGGAGGGAGACAGGGAAGCAAATGCCAGGGATTCTGTGTATATTCTGCAGCTCCCTCTAACATAGTTTATTAGATCATAAAATGGAACCCTTTGTGGTATGAAAGTCTGTGCAACTCTATTGAATTATGACCATGTTTATTCATTGTGAGGTTGTCCCATGGATTTAAGAACATCTTAACTTCATTATTTCACTCAGTGCAGTATCTTGAACATCACTAATGCAGTAGAGTGGTGATACGAGAAAACTGGATCAAAACCCACCCAGGATAAAAATTGTGTGCCATTCTGGTTTTGCAAGGTTCTGATTCAAAACTGGGCAGAGGACATTGTGAGGCTGCATTACCATCAGCTGAGCTAAATATCAATGTGCAAAGCAGGGCATATTAGGTGCACAAGGCCAACATTAAAATATCTTCTGTGAAATGTATTTGTAATTGCAGCCAGAACTCACATTTGTGTGTGACAATCACCATGCAAAAATTCAGGCTCATTTTCTGGAGGGATATCATGGGAAAAATTTTTAATAGTCTAAAATAATTCAAAATAATTTCAGCATTTTCCAGCTTGTACACAGCTGTGATAGGTCATGGGAACTGCAGTCCAAATTTCTTGCTTCCTCATTCCAGATGAACTCCAGTGCCCATGAAGCATTGATATCTCCCCTGACATGACCATGACAGGGTTTATCAGAAATACAGCCCAGTTCCCTGATTTTGGCTTTAAGAGTGAGTGATTTTGATAGTCTTTTAATTCCTTCTGGGAAAATTTTTATTGATTCTCCTTCAGTGTAATTTTGTTTTGTTTTGTTTTCTCAAGTTTGTCATAAAAGCCTGTTCTATCTGCTGGATAGTATTCCTGCACAGACAGACAGGTCTGCTCCATAATCACTGCAGCAAGCCATGAGCTGAGACTTTCAATGGGATTCAGGGAGCAGAACCCATGGAGTTAATTGGTGTGGTATCCTTTTGGAAATCTCAGTCACAGGACTGCCTCAGCTCTCCCAGATGACTCCTCTGAGCCATAGCAAAGGCTACTTCATAATCCTGACCCTCGAGTCCAAATCCTCTGTGTCCAGGAATCAAAGAAAAAAAAAAAAAAATCTGACTCTGCTGGGAGTTCTCCTCAGGCCAGAGGCAGTTCCATGCTGTACAAAGGCTTGTAGTATGAAAAGTAAATAAATACTCGGGGAATGACACTATTTAACCACTGCATGACCCTTTCCTCAAAAATTAAATATCACTCAAACAAGTCTGTGGGGTGGTGAAAAATGTCTGAGATCCAGAAACAAAACAACTGATCAAGGTATGACCACATAAATAACATGGTATAGTGAGCTTATCACTTCAATTGAGTAGCATTTATTGCTGAACAAATGCATGCCTAAAGATAAACAGTACTGTACATAAAAGCACCTACTATTCTATATCTTTTTCTTTGCCTTGTCTTTCTCATTATGAAATTTATTGTTTCTAGAGATGTTGCCTCTCAGAATCTGTAGAAAGCAATAGTGTGCAGTAAATAAAAGGATGCTTTGGGATCATTGTTCTGCTTGATCAGCAAAAATAGATGAGTACAGTGATTTTTTTTTGTTACTTTGCTAGACCTGCTGATTTGTCTAACTGTATCTTTATCTCTCTGTCACCTATGCATACCCATCTGAGGCAGTCAAGACAGCACACAAGCAAAATATAATAGCCCTTTCTTTCTCATGGTCTTTCATATCCTCAGTAGTTTAAATCTTAATTAAAGAAGGGCAAAGAAAATTTTCCAAATTGAGGATACAGGTGTGACTCCTTCTGTCCACTCATTTTTGTGTTGTTGCACAATCCATGTGAACAGATTGATACATTTTCTGGAAGAAAAATAAGAGGCAATGGTATTCACGTATGGGAAGGATACAGTGGTCTGTCTCAGAGTGAAAATGGATATAGAATGAAAAACCTTCAACCAGCCCCACAGTTTTTAATGATTGTTGGCCAATGGAGATGCTGCAAGCAAAACACAGCAAAGAGATCTGCAGCCTCCAATATTATTTTGTACCAGTCAGGAGAGATAAGTCCTGGCATTTGGACAGGACAAATAGATTTTGTTGTAAACAAAACACATGAGCTTTTTACTATGGTCCCAGCCCCATGTCCTTAGCTACAGTATCCTCGACAACAAACACATGGTTCTCTTTTGTTGCTTGAAAAATATGAAAATATGTGCAGTTATTACAAACATCTGTGTCCACAGAGTAAGCCCTCTCAAGGGTCCCAGACACTTTTGGACACGCTGAAGCATCAGTGAGAACTAATAATGCTGAAGGAAATAAAAAAAAAAGGAAAGTGGTGGAGCCACCTGAAAAGCAGAAGCCAGATCCTCTAGCCAGGCAGGTTTATGGAGCACATTTCCAAGAGAAATCCCAAAGACTGAGCTTGGCTGGTGTCAGTGTGGTGGGGATAAAGAGCATTCTGAAGGCTCTGCAATGTGTGCTGTTGGGTTAGGAGCTCCCTCTCTGCTAACACCTTGCATTCTATGGTGTCCTCCACCAGGTGACTGGCAGGCACTTCCTGGGCACTCAGGAGGTAAATGAGGAATTATCACCCTCTTATCCCAGATAAGGGGACTGTGAGAGGGAGATGGGACCTGAGTTCTCCAGTGTCTCAAGGAAACCTGTCATGCACTACGAGGTGCTTTAAACCAGCTGCCACCCTGATGTGTTGGGAAAAGTCACCTGTGTCTGTAGTGCTCTTTAACTCTTGTTCCAGCAACCAGAATGTAAAAAGCAGTCCCAAAAAACAGAAAAATAAATATTGCAGTGACCTTACGCTCGTGCATCCTATTATGGCATCCTTGGGTGGTGGATCCTCAAGGATAGTCACTCCCAAATGAGGTGTTTGACTTTCAAGGTGTTTGGTTGCCATTCAGTTTATTCTAAAGCAAGAGCCAGTAATAAGCAATGTATGCATATCCTGTTTAGACATCTGAATCAAAGGTGAGCTAATATAGCAAACCACCAGTGCACTGGGAGCAGGGGTGTTAGTCCCCTCGTAGTATTGAAGGTTTGTTGATTACCCCAGAAAACATAGCAATGAGATTATGGTCTAAGAAAAACCAGCTTATTTCTCCAGAAAGTGAAGCAATATTTACTTGGCTTGAAGGAGTAAGAAGCATATCTCCTAAATCAGTTTGTTGAGGGAGAGAGGGAGAAAGATTTTTTGTTTGTTCTTTGGTAATTCGTTTTTAAAGAAGAAAAGAAATCCTGCTCAGAACTCTTAATGAATATTGGGAAAGAGTTAAGTAACAAAACCTAAGATATTAATGAGAATTTCTTCTCTAGTTAATGCAGCATTAAAACAGCTTCTCTAAAAAGCAAATGTCACAAAAGTCTGCAGCAGATTAACAGGTTACAGAAGGGAGAAGAGAATGAGCTTTCAGATTTAATCTTAGTGTAATTTAAATTCCCCACATCTTTTTTAGACATTTATCACTGTTTGTTATCACTCTGTTTGTTTATCATTTATTATTCTGTTTGTGTTGGAATCAAGGAAGAAGAGCAGGCAAAGTTTGAAGAGTTTGTCTTGGTGAACAGCATAGCCTTCTAAACTAACAAATGTCACTCAGCTTGTCTCAAAAAAAAAAAAAAAGAAACCAAATTATCACTTGTCAGCTAAAAATCCTTGCCCCAGGGCATTATCCTGTTTTCCCAGAAAAATTCCTCAAAGGAAAGGGAATTCTGCATAAATGAGTCGGGGAAGAAAATAAAACCCTCAGTGGGTTTCAAGGAAACTGCTAGACCATAAGTGGCTTCAAGAAGCTAATGCATGACTGCTCTTTTGAGAGACCTCTGGACTCAAAGACATCCCATGAAAACCCCTATAAAAACTTTTTCCTGGAGGCAGAATAAAGCAGGGGATGCTACAGATGCTGGGCTCTATGTGCCCACTGGAAAAGGGTGGGTCATTTTTGCAAAGCTGATCATGATCATCCACTGCCCGTAATCAAATAACAGTCCGCACAATTGTGATGGACAGGGGAAGCCAATTTCAACATCAGACATCAGTCAAAGAAAAAACATGTTTGCAGTGTCTGGCTTCATTATCTGGTACTTAGAAGCACTTGCTTATCTACCTCAGAGCCTAACTAGCTGCTCAAACAACTGCTGCTTTCAGTCCATAAGACATCTGAGAGAAACAATTCCTAAAGACACATGGTGATTGTATCACTTATTTAAAGAGTAGCAATGCCAGAATTCATATTACAGATATTAATTGAGGTAGTGGGGACTGACTGACAGTGGTATCCCCTTTTGGCTGCCAATGGCATTATCTCAGTAAAGCAGATTTGCCCTGTTTAGCCTTACATACTAAAGAAAATTAAAAATCACTTGGCAATTCCTACAGCTTCCCAGGAAAACAACACTTAAATAGAAGAGGAAACATATCACTGAGTTTGCAGAGACATCCCACAACAGTGTTAAATCCATAAGGGATTTGGTGCAGTAAAAGGTAATGACAGACTCTTCACCTCTTTTTAAATCTGTACTGCAAAAATATTGGGAAAAACTATCTTAGGTCATTGAAAGAGCTATACAGGATCAAAATTTCTAGGACCTGCATAATTAGGGCACAGAAAAACTTGTGTATATTAACATGTTTCAAGCGTATAACATAAGGGGTGGCATAAATATTCAGGAAAGTGAATTTTTTTCCCCCCTCTCACATCTGCATGTTTTCAGAGGGAGACTTTTGGAGCTTATGAAATTCTGTTGTGAGTTAATCTTCTCTGATCCCATAGAAAGCAGGAAAGTTTAACAAAAGCATTTACTCCAACTTTTTATTTTCTGGTTAAATTCATAACAGCCTTACCATGACATGGAGCCAGCTCACAAAGGTAAAATGTGAATAGCAGATCAACAGACTGAAGAACAGTGGTTAGTCCCTGATTTCTGTGATGGCCTTTGTGACATGTTTGCTACCCAAGAGAAAAAAAATACATTTTTACAAAGGTTATCTTTGTATCCACCAAAGGAAGTGGTGAATCTGTAAAACATTGCAATGGGTGCCTTAGCAGACAGGCAGTCAGGATACCTGGAGAGTGATGTGTTGTGTCCTGTCTGAAGCTGGTTGTGTGAGGATCAAGAAACCTCAGGGACTAGGAGATAAGGAGGTTTTCCAGCGACCAGAGGCAGCCAGGAAGGTTCTTTCTGTCACACCACAGGCCGGCAGGGAGTACACTAAACTGCAAAGGCCCCCAAGAAGCTGCTATCTCCCTCTTGCACCCCATAAGGTTGCAAAGCTTTGCTCAATAGATACAAGGGTTGGGCCTTTCATGACAAGTCAAACAGTCTTCATTTATCAAACATAGTCTGCTGCTTTTTTAACAATAACAGGGGATAACTTTAATAAAGAGATGTGAGCTCTTGACAATCTAAAATAGATAATTTATAAAATTCTTACCAGTTACTGATGGAGTGAATCACTGCTGTTGGTGCACATTTCTGTTCTGGAAGAAAGCAGAATTATTGTAGGAGTGAAGTCAGATCTCCTGTGCCCTAGCAATCCAGGAGAGAAGCTCTGCTGGCTGTTTCTGTAGGTAATTTGGATGGCATCTCTCTCCCTCTCGCCCTCTCTCTCCCGCCCTCTGTCCTTCCCTCCCTTCAACTTCACCAATGAATTCTGCTTTATGATTATGGTCTGGCTTTGAAGTTCTGGCTCCCTCTGCTGTTGTATAAATATACAAATTCTAGGGATACTTGGGAGGAATAACAACTTCAGAAAAGAGCTGTGAAGTATCTGAAGCACAGCATGCACCCATGCTGCACATGAGAGTGATCTCAAGTGAAAACAGAGAGACAAAATACAGACATAGAGCCTAATCTCCTTCTCCTTGCTGAGGCAAGATCTGTAGGGCTCCAAAGAGAATTTTTCTTCATACTTGTGAGGCCAGTGCCAGTTTTCTCAGATTTTCCATTCCATCACAGACAGATGTTGAAATTTTATTTTGCATGGGTGCACGCTACAAGTCCTTAGATTGTGAAAGGGCAAGAGGCACACTGTTACTCAAGAAAATAACTCAGAAATGAAAGAGCACTGAGAAAGGTAGAAAAAAGGGGGAAAGGGATTTGCAGAAGTGGCAGATTTCTTTCTTTTTCCCCAGGCATTTCTCACCAAAAACCAAGGTAGAAATCAGAGTTGTAAATGTTTCTCTTGGATTGGGAAAACACTCAAACAGAATATTTGGGGCTGTATGAAAATAACCTAATTTTGGTCTTCATATAAAAATGGTTTTAAGCTATGGTCAGCTATGTAATTAGTCCAGTGGCTAATGCTGTTCTGGAGCCTTTCTAAAGTTGTGATAAGCAGTTGTAGCAAATAGATATTTTTATTTGTAGGCATGTAGCATGGTAACAGAAATCAAATGTTTAAATATGAAAATAAGTGCAAGCTCATATGAACTAAACTAACAGTGTAGACAGTTTTTCATTTACACTGTACTTTTTGTTTCATTTCTTCTGGTAATAGCTATTACAGATGTGATCATCTACTTCAAGAGCTTAGCAGACAGCTTTCTTCATTAGAGAAATAATCAAAGCAGAAGTAGGGACATAGGGTATTTTGGCATTTCTCATGTCTTATGGTGCAGAGAAGCACAGAACTGGAATATGTATAATGAATAGTGTAAGCTGGACAGTTGTCCACTGTTCATGTATTTTAAATTAAGGGTTGCTTGAGCTGCTTATTTTGTGTTACTTTTTTTTTCCCCCGTTTTTACAGCCTCTTCAGAGGCTTTCTTTACCAACTACTTTGAACTAGCACCCCATATCCCAACATTTCCCCTTCACCCAGGCACCTCTGGAGGAGATGAGCTTTCCTGTGTGACAGTGGAAAAGGACATGCAGGCTGTGCTCAGGATGAGAAAGCACCAGCCCACACAGATCTTGAGCTTCTGGCCAGCTTTGCAGGAAGTAGAAGATTCTTCCTATCTTACAGGGGACAGAGAAGCTGAAATTATTTATTTGGCTGGCCTGTACACTTCTGTTTCTTCCTTAATTTATTTATCATATGTTTATTTGCACTGCTGTTCAAAGCATTAAAGAAAGGGGAGGAGAACCATTAGGAAACAGACTGGACTTTTCCTGAGGGATGTTTGGATTTATGAAGCTGTTCTTCTGTCCCCCTCAGCTGCAGAATTCCTTAGCCAGTCTTGCCTCCACAACCTCCAAATTCCATTTAAAGATACATTGCACCACTTTTATTCTCTCAATTCAGACATTTGGTCAGAGCTTGCAAACTAGCAAATAAACATCTGCTGTCTTCTTAAAGTAGAGAACAGCTGTACCACTGTCCCTGAAACACTGCTCAGGGCTCTGCTGCCCAGGGATCAGGAAATGATTTAGCCACCAGTATCTTGCTATGTCATCTGGAGCTTGGCAGATTTTTTGGATGAACTTCTCTAGCAGGGTTCAGGCCATTTTGGTGAGGTGAATGGGCTTGCATTAGAGTCCTGTTACACAGATGATATCATATCCATATCATATCCAAACTGCAGGGTGAAAAGGCTCACTATTAATAAGCTGATGTGGGAGCAGCACTTGGGTCATTCCAGCCCTGTAGACATTCATGGAGCTGGGACTTTCATGCATCAGCAGCCACTGAGGGTTAGCCAAGAGGTGCAGTGGGGCTGGAGCTGCCAACAGCAGCTGCCCAAGCTGTGGTATAGAGGGGACAATGCTGCAGTGACCCTGGAGTGAGAACAGCAGCAGCAGGACAAAGATGCCCATGCAAACTTCCTCAGGTGAGTCTGGGTTCAGCACCTTGCTGAAAGGGGTTCTGGTGCTGGAGCTGGCTGGTTTGTGTCTGGCCACAGTTCACTTCCCAGTGGGGACTGCTGAACAATAGTCTGGACAGAGTCTCTGTGAGGATCCCAGCCTATTAGGACTTGAGAAATGAACAAGAATATTTGTATGAGGTGCAAAATAATGGAAATTCCACATTGGGAAGCAATGTGGAAATACTGTTATCCCAACTATTGCTAGTCGAGTGCTGCTAATAGACCAGTCCCATCTGCTGTTGATAGGGGATGGGGTAAAGAGCTGTAGCTGGCATGGCATGGGCCTGCCCTGGGTCCCAGAGAGCAATAAGAAGCCTTGCTCCCATTCTGCACTCACAGCACATGCTCCTGTTATGAGAAGGCACTGGAGAGCTGTCCTGCTTGCTCTGCAGCTGGCTACACAAACAGCTGGACTCATGGAGACAGCACATTTCAAAGGGGTACAGATGCATGGAGAAATAGCCCTCTCTGCTCTGGCCAGATAACTCCTTCCTGCAAGAGGTTGTGGTGACCTCCACCAACCAACATTCACTGGGGGCAATCAAGCATTTCCCTGCAAGACTGTCACAGCAGTGGGATTACAGCTGCACTCTGGATGCCTTGAGGGTCTCCTCCAGCATTGCTGTGTCAGATCTTCAGCTATATCAGCCTTCCTTGATGGAGCCCTGATACTCTGCCTCCTTCTTTCCTTTGAGTGTGACATTTCAGAGGCCAATTCTGCTACAGTACATTTAGCAAATCTAATTGTGTTTCAGCATCTGGAGTCCTGCTCTCTATGGCACTGCTAAACAGTGAGCAAACAATATCCACAAAGAATAGTACTAGGCACTTGATGACAAAAGCATGTGGAGAAAATGTACCATGGAACAGTACATAGTCCATATATATGCTAAGTTTATCAGGGCTGCATGGTATCCTTGTAGATATTTCACAGAAGTTTGGCTTGGCTTCATTTTGTTAGAATTTTTACCTCTTTCTGAAGCAGAATTGCTATTTCAACCATTATCACCCATCCTCAGTTTGTTCATAACCTTCATTCCATAGGGAGAGCTATGAAACTGATGTATCTTCACAGGAATTTTTCTGAACTGCTAAAATGATGTTCAGAAAAGTAGGGCTGTTACTCAGGGATCCCCAGACAGGCCCTTATAAATGAACCTAGCATTTAGGAAGCTGAAAATATGACCCCTTGTATATATATATCTGAATGTACATCTACCTCCATAGATATATATACACAAAAATATATATGTATATGTTTATATATAACTGGATTGAATCCTCTGATACATCCCCCTCAAGCAGAGAAGTGAGGGCCCCTCTGGTGTCTGTTCCTCCCAAATGGATGGGTCATAGCCAGATGCAGGGATGTCCATGGCATTGGTCCCAAGAAGGCACAGGGGGATATCTTCAAAGGGAGCTGCTGCTAATTCTAACTGACCATGAGGCCCAAAGATTTAAGAAGATAAATTATATTTCTCATTTTACCTGCTTTCTGGATTCACCTTATTGATTGCCATAGATGGGTTTTTTTCTGATAATTGGTAAGCAGTTTTCCTTGTCATGTGCAAGTTTTCTGCTTGTATGTTCTCAGCACCACGCTTTAAATAGACCATGTGATTGTAGTTTTCTACAACAAATATTGAAAGAAGTTGTCGTTTGCATCAGATGAAATGTTTAATTGTAATACACTTCAGGAAGGTAGAGGAAAGGCAGATGAAGAAAATAACTATGACGACAGTGTTGAATAAACTGAACACACTCAAATTATTTATCTGGGCCTTTTAAGCTGTACAGAACTCTTTTTATAATTGCTCTTAATAGTGTATAAATATATTTTACGGGATATTTCTCATATTAACTACTTTTATGGACTTTGTACCAGGCACAGTGTAATGCCTGAGGTCTGCATGCTAAACATGATTTACAGTCTAGGTTTCCTATAAAAACAGCTTTCATGGGGTTGTTTGTCAGTGGACTTTGATCCAAACAAGGTTATTGCAGGAAATTCTACCCCGGTATGGAAGGCTACAGAGCTATTTATATGGCATTTCTTTGCAGTAAGTTGGACTCACAGGCATGGGATTGCCATTTTTGTAATGTACCAGTCATCTCCTGGAGAAAATGTTCCCTTGTGCATCTGCATTAATGGATTGACCTACACAAGGCACCAAGGTGAGGGGAGACTTTCAAGGGGCTGTTTTTCTGCTTTGTTCCATCCCATTCTTCTGGTACACTTGTCATCAGGGGAATGTCAATAAGTGTAATAGCATAATGAATCCCCATGTCTGGCAACAATTCATACAGTGCCTAGAATAATTTCCAAATCAATAATTAGATTTACAAACATTTATAGACACCATGAATTCTTCTGTTTCCAAGGAGACCAATCAGTGACTACAGTGATTTGGTGTATGTGAAAATTTATTTAACTCTGGATCCCAACAGGAAAAAAAGCCTGTGGTAAAGTTTGGTTACAAATGTGTGTCAGAAACAAGATAGATATGGCACAGTTAGAGCTGTGAAAGGCATGAGGCAAACCCATTTCTCTTGAGGCCATGCTGCTTGCTGCTTTCCTCTAAAGCAGAGATCCAGAGCGTCTTCAGCTTCTGGGGTAGGTGTGAAAGAGGAAAAATACATCTTGTGGTCTTATCCAACTCCATTGTAGACTTTGCAACCTATCTCAGGATTAGTCTTCCTCACCACTCGAATGGAGCAGCTTTTCTTGTGGAATAGGCCAACACAGTTCACCCTATCGTACTTCTTGGGGATTACAACCCTGTCATTGAGAAAGGCAAAGAGAAAATCAGCAGCTGAGGCATGGTCTGAGAAGGAAAGTTACTGAGCTACAGCCATCCTGAAGCAACCATGGATTGACTTGGCCTGTGGATATACATAACAAGTACTGTGGGTTATCACAAGAGGAATACAGAGCCCTGGATGTGCCTGTGAACAGATGAAATTATTTCCCAACGTTTGTTCTTGTTTAAATGCAGTTCTCACTGGTCATTCTGTTAGGGATTAGTATAAATTCCCACACAAAAGCAAAATATGGATTATTCTGTCTTCCCCATTCAAACTAAAACTTTCTTGATAATAACAAACAATTTAAGAGTGCTGAATCATCTCAGATGAATGACTCCCAGCTGGGCCTCCTCAGCACATGCCAACTCCCTCCCTCTTATGGCTGAGAAAAGCTGGGAATATTTCCCTCCAAAAGTTCCTTGAACTGTAGTCTTCCTCACATTTATGGGACTCTTTCTCCCTCCCCTTAAAAGAAGGATTTTTCTATTCTTCTGGGGAGATAATCAGTTCACATCACTATTCAGGAAGACACAGCTGTCCTTTATGAGTCACTGCCATGCATGAGGCAGAAACACATAAGAAAGTAAATTATCAGCATGTATGTCCTGTTTTGATGAGGAGGAAATGTGGGCTCTTGGCAGCATGGCAAGGATGTTAGAATATCTCAACAGATGCTTGCAGGCAGGCCAGTGGTTTGGTGCAGAGCTACAGAAACCCACAGGTTCATGTGTTGTGGGGTGTTGAGGTATCTGGAGACAATTTGGTGAATAGAAGGAGCAAGAAAACAGAGGCTAAAGGGAACAACACACCCTCAATTTAAAGAAGGACTAGGTGATGAGGAGGATCTGTGTGCTGGGAACACCCTGTGTTTCATTATGTTTCTTCCCCAAAAAGTCTGTGTGATTGACTGATTATTCTGCTGGTCGTGATTAGAGCTAACTGGGAAACAGGAAAAGGAGTTTTGCTCTCATGAGTATGACATTTAAGTGCATGCTTTCAATGAGTTTTTAAAAGTCTGAATATTTCAATCAGTTTCTGAATAAACAAACAGTGATTTGGGTAAACTTACAAGCTGCAGCAAGTCATTGCACCCATCTTACACCTGCACTGGAAACAATCTTCATTCTTCCACACCGCACCAAAAACATAGAGGTTTCTGTCTGAAAGGCACCCTGAATGTACACAGCAGAAAATAATAATCAGTAAATCAACAGACATAGACCACAGTCTTGTGTCTGTGGTCGAGTAATCAAAGCACTGATTTCTGTAGGGTCACACCAGGGAAGAGCCTAACCCTATGCTTTGCCAAAAAGATACCCTGCCTTTGCTCCTGCAGTGTGTATGAATGTATGACATGGTATGAAAAAATTTTGCAACCACATACCAGATGGACATTATTTTGCTATTGCAATGAATCTGAAAAACACCTTAGCTTATGGCTACAGAAGGATATTTCTGCCATTTCTTATATTCAACACACAGGTTTTGGTTTTATTTTCTCATTCCTTCCTCCTTCTCAATTCTTCTTATACTTCAACTTGCACTACTGAAATGAATTTAAACAGCAGCTGTGTTGTCTTTTCTTTGATTTTAATGTCAGATGCCCCCTTCAGATTAATCAATGCTGCTTAAAAGTACATGGTTTTTTGCCACACAGGCAAGTACCTCAGTCATACACCAGCCCAGAGTGTAATTATTTAATCTCTCTGTCCAGAGATGCCTCTGGGTGGGTTGATTCCTGAATAAGCAGCTGTTTGGATTACTCCTCAGCAAAAGAGAGTGTTATGCTATTCCAATACTTCTAAGAATAAAAGCCTTTGAATTTCTGAATTAATTTTTCAGGGATGTCTAATGTCTTTGCCATTCTTACCATATTTTCTGGCTGGTCTAAGGTAACAGCGAGCAGGAACACACAGAGTTCTTGAGAAGAGAAGGATCAAGCAAAAAACAAGCAAGAATTTCTAGAAAGAAAATAAGAATCTTTCTTTAGAATTAAGTGGTTTTTTTCCAAAGGTCTAGCACAGAGATATGGATGAGTCCTGCTATTCTAAATAAAATCAAATCTAAAAATACTTCCAGAGTAAAAAACACACAAAGCTGATAACTTACCATACTTGCATGGGCTGCTCATATATAATAAGAGAAGTAGTGTCTCTTTATATAGAGTGAGGAAACAATGGTCAGTGCAAAGAGAGGCAATGCAAATGTGCTCCCAATGGACACTCTAACCTGCTCCGATCATCAATCAGAAGTGGCACCTCAAAAAGTCCTGCAAAGGCTCATTTTGTGCACTGGCATACTTTGGCATCTTGAGCTCCATTGTGCTGGTGTAAATCTGAAGAAACTCCATCAGATACAGTGGCTGCTCTGCATCAGCACTGGTGTCAGTGGAGAAATGTGACCACCAGAAAGCAGTGCCCCCAGAACTGGCAGGCCATCAAGGACCAGTGGGAAAGGACACCATTGTTCAACTGACCTGCTATGGGGAGGTACAGGACAGGTCATTCATACAGTGCTGTGGTGTGGAAAGTCCACTGTTCTCAGACAGATTTATTGTATTTTCAATTATTTTATACAAGACACAATACATCCATATCTAACACCCTGCAGGAACTAGCTGTAGTTATGTATCTCTCAGCTCTTGAAGCAAAGCCAGGCCTGGGGACTAGAGGCAGATCACCATGACTAGGTAGCACCTTTTTGGTAGCAAAAATGAGATGAGATATGTATTATCTCAGTCCAGAATCAATGCTAAGGACTGAGGAAAGCAAAGAAAGAAAAACTCCAGTTTTATTTCACTGTATGCATGTCCTGCCTTGAACACAGCTGGAATCAGACACCAAAGGCAGTGTTGTTTCTGCAACAGTAAAATGAGGACATTTCCTTCAATACCTATCTCACCATAGGTGTCCAGGTCTTAGTGACATTAGACTGTTGAAACACACAGTATATGGGGCTGCCTCTCAGAACCAGCCAGAAAAATTAGCACAGATCACTGTGGCTGCATTAGGGCTGCAGGGTTCAATGCTTTACTAAATTGGAGCATAGGCATAACAAGTTTCAAAAGTTACCAGAGCATTCCCAGCCTAATGAGTGGCATTAATTCCATTAGCTTGGCTCTTTTAGCACACCTGGCTTTAATTAGGCACTTGATTGGCATGCCTGAACTTGTTAGCTTCCACTGATTGACAAACAGCTGGAGGAAGCAAAGCTGCACTGGAGGTGTCTTTGGGACAAAAGGGGCAATGGCAGAACAAGAGTGGTGTCCTGAGGGGTTTGGAGTCAAGTAACAGCTGTGGAGGAGATGGCCACTGTTTGTTGTGGCAGAAGATCTGAATTATGTATGTTCCTTTTCTTTGTTTGCATAAACTTAGCAAGAGACTTCAGAGCTTCTGTTGTACTTTGCTTTTAGCATTGTAGTACAGCTGTCAAGTTTTGTGTTAACCTTATGATTTTGGTAGATCACACTCTCTGTTCTGCTGCAGGAAGCATTTGTGGTGTCTAATGAAGTGCTTTGAGGAAATACTCTTTGTCTGGTAGTCTTTAAATAAATGAATTTCTCTTTGTAGGGAATTATTTGCTCAAAGTAACTTGTTAGCAAAGGCAACAAGGTGAAAACATAGCAAAGTTCTTATATTACTGTGAATTTGGTTTTATTTTAATTAAAACCAACTGATTAGGGTCTAGTGTAGCTAGAGGCCAGACCCACTTCTTCTCTGTCCCTGCTATAATTCTTGACAAATCTGGGGATGTATCTTGAAGAGAAGTAAGTATTACAGTGGATAGTATCTCCAATAAGAATATAGCTGCAAGGAAATGTTATAAGCAATTCTGACTTAAAAGACATGCTGGATTCTTAATTATTCTCTTACTTAAAATTATTTTTTTAATTAGTTAGTTATCCTTTTCTCCTTGGAGAGAAATAATTGTATAGATAACTTGCATATAATTTCTGATGTTTCTCAGGTAGGCAAATACATTTATATGTATAAAATATACACATAAATAGGAAACTGAAGTGTGACTGAGGCTATTGCTTCCTGAAACTGAAGTCCATATTAAAGTATTCAGTGTGCACTGTTTCCTAAAAAAAAAGCATCTGAAACATTGAGGCAGTTGTCTGTGGAATCTGGAGCAGAGAAAAGGCTGAACCTGGCTCTGTTCATCTTCTTGCTGACCTGCTTGGACATTTCCTCTTGAGACAGACAAGGTTTTCCATATTGAATGATCAAAAAAAAGGAGAGAGATTCTCTGTTGTGCAGATGTGAAGTTCTCTTCTGGGGCTGCAATGTTAAGCACATTTCCCCTTTTAAGGGAAGGATAAGTTCTCTCAGCCTGAGTGATGGCTGAGTACCTCTGAGACATTGTGACTTTGTCAGTTTGCTGCTTTCCCTCTGTACCTTCTTCCTTGGGCTCTGTTGTGCTGGAAGTGCTCAAAGCCCTGTTCTAGACACACTGACTTAGGTCAAACAACTTCCTTCACTGGCTTGTGAGAACAGCAACAGTTAATGTGTGTTCCCCACTTGAGCTCTGTGAAGCAATGAGAGGAACATCCAGCACCTGCTATTCCCTGTTTGTCTCGCTCCTGCATCTGTCAGGGAAGTTGCCAAAGTAAACTGGTCAATTCATGCAGTGGTTTGGCTAAAACAGGGACTCAGAGCCAAGCCAAAGAGGCAATTCTGCCCTGGGAAGATTTTGGCAATTAGAAAGATCCTGTGTTTTCTGAGGAGAGGCCTGGAGTTGGAGGGATTGGGCTGTGATTCCCACCCAGAAGAGTGATGACGTGGTGGCTCCATGTCACCAAAACTCTGCCTAGGGTATCAACCCTATAATTTTATTACAACTTCCCACATTGAAAGTGTTTCTTCAGAAGATTTTAGTGGCTTTAGACGCTGTCTCCTGGATGTCTATTGCTTACCCTATGTTTCAAAACTACATCAATGTAAATTATTACTAATTTACTTAATTAGTAAAACTTAATTACTAAACGCTATGGTGGGCCTCAAAATTGGGTTAAAGCACAAAAATAAATCTGACCTGACTTCAAAATCGTTCATGTCAATGTGTTTTAGTGAAGTTAATAAGGGAAACTGATGATCCTGCTGGCTCTGACAACTGGCTGACTCCATCTATAGATGAACTCCTGGGAGTGAGTCATTAGGTAGAACCCTACCTAATGTTCATGCAGCTCTCAGGAAACCAAATTAAATTTATTATTTCCCCCAAAACTGCTACCTATGTGACCTGGCCCTTTTCAGTGAGAAGATGATTTGCTACTTATTAGGAGTGCTGCAGCACTGTCTGCCCACCACTTGTGTTGGGTGATACTGTCTGTACAAAGGATTCAAGATTGACTTCTGATGCTTTTAGGTTTTGCAAAAGCACACTGCCCAAGTTCTCTCCCTAATGGCATTTTTAAAAAGACATTTCTCTATTAACTCTCCCCACCAGTTCACACATTTATTGGTCTGGGGCAGATGGTTCTTTTGAGTGTGTGGGGAGCAGTTATTTATTTTAAGTTTGAAGTATTTCAAGTTGTTTAGCCCATGTGTATGTTCTCCTTTGTCATGCTTGGCAGTGTCTCTGAACACTCTCCCTTTGAAGCAAAAATGGAGTTCTCTAACTGCTCCTCACGCAAAATATCTGACTTTTTTTCTTTAAACTGGTCAGCAAAATGACATAACACAAATGTAGTGCAACACCCACATGACCTTAATGAGAGGTAAACATTGGTTTTTCCTTCCTTCTGTACTAGGACTACAGAGGGAATAATTTTGCTCTAAATCCACAAACTTGTTTAGGTCACAGATTCCCACTTGCCTTCAGCAGGAATTGGCCTTTGCTAACTAGTTTGAGTCCAGAGCAGTTCCCTTTTATTTTGCTGATCTTTCTGCACCCAGGAAATCTCTCTGCTCCTTTCCCATGCTGCCATGGAGAAAACATTGCAATTTGCAGGGAACAGGCACGCATGTGTCAGAGCTGGCATGACACGAAGAGATAGTCAGTGGTGAAGGGGTAAGGTTAACAAATGAAGTTTATTACCTTCAAAGTTAAAGGGTGCTGCACTACTACAATACACATCAGTGAATTTTTAAAGCTGATGTTAAGTATGATTACTGGCATGGACTATTAAAAGCTTCTATCAACTGGGCAAAGATTTTCCTTCAAAGGATTAGGAATTTACTTTCTGGTACCTGCCTTCTCCATTCTTGATAGGCAAGAAAAATGCAATGGAAAGGGGCAGTATAGACAGAAACTGAAATAATAAAAATGCAGTTTGAAGTTCTGTAAGAAAAATGTTTGTTGACAGAAGCTTTAAAGCACTAGATCGGTCATTTCACTTTTCTTCCCAAACCAAATTAATCCTCTTACTATTATTTTTCTGTGAAACAGAAACATCTATTTAATAACTCATGTTAAGCTTTCCCTTTTACTCACAGTGATGTTTTCATAATCTGTCATACCTGACTCAGCTCGCACTGCTGTGCTCAAGGGGAAACCCCTGATTTTGCTCTGTTAGCAGTCAGAGGAGCTGGTGCATCTGTTCCCTGTATGAAATTCTGAAGCAGAGTTGTGTTGGTTTTCCTGGGATATATTTTTTCTCTTATCTTATATTTACATATATCTATGTACAAAAACAGGACAGGCCTGCTGGAGCAGCTGTCTCCAAGCCTTTATTCCATCACAGCCATCAGTCTCATTTTACAGAGCTAAGCAAGGGAGATGGAAATAGCTTCAGCTGATTCACAGCAGCAGACAAAGTTCTCTTTGTTACAAAGTCTTTTAACAACTTTCTAGCCAATAGCATAATATTAAGAGCTGACAAGGCCAATTAATAAAGCCACACATGCACCTTGCTTTGAACAACGCTTGCTTGTAATGGCTTAAAACAATTGATAAAGCTTCATTATTAAGCTTACATATTTCTACTATCTTGCTTAATACATTCTCCTGAGGCCTATCTCTCCATAGCTGTTGTTTCTTGTCCTTGCATTTTCACCATTCTTGTATTTCTCCACCATGAGGTTTGCTTTTACAGAGCTTTCTGAGAGTTTTATACCTTTTCTATTTCCCACTGTGTTGTTGCTAAGCCTTTCTTTCCCTGTAGTGAGGATAACTCAGGCAAGCCAATCTTTGTTCAGGTTCAAAAAGCATTCTTAATATTACTCAGTCCCACTTATGATGTCTCCTTGGCTATAGACTAAAGCCACCTACATTCTAAATCTCAGTGGAGTAAAGTGAAAATGTGGGCAAGTCTGCCAGCTGGATCAGGATCTAGGTTTTCATGCTGTCTGTAGCTCCAACTTTTCCATCTACTCCTTCCAGCACAGGAGCACTGTGACAAAGTTATGCTGTAACCTAGTGACTAGTGAATTTATAGTAGAGAAAAAAGAACAAACAAATCCAAAATATTGGCAACAACAGAAGAAGTTGCAGAGCTGTCTTATCTGTACATAAATAAGCTGTATTAATGTAGCTGGGCTGTAGTTGCAACACTGTTCAATCAAGCTCCTGGCACCTTTCACTAGGCTTGAACTGAAAAACTGAGGTCCTCTCTGAAAATCTTGGCTGCTGTGCCACTTTCTGTCCCTGATACAATTTTGGTTGTTTCAACTTTTGAACTCTGTCTTGCTGTAGAGAGATTAAAGAGTCCCCCACGTAAAACTGATATGCAGAAGAAAATGAAAAACATGTTAATGACAGATATTGACTGCTCAACAGTAATTCTAGCCTAAAATCATAGGCCTGAGACCAGCCTTGTAGCCAGACCAGGCACTGAACTCCTGGGTGTTGTGCTCACAAATGCCTGCTAGGATTTCTTGTAATGTTAGATTTGACCTCTTATCTAACCCGTTTATATAATTTCCTGTTAATATTAGAGGACAATACTTTCTACACTTTGAATGAAATTGTTCAATAGTCTCCTTTGCACAGCCAAATACAGATAGGAACAAATAATTGAGCTGGGGGAAGAAAAAGATACTTGTTGTACGTAATCCAGTTTATTACCTCAAGAGTCAAAAGAATTTTGAATGAATACTGCACCAAGTTAGGCTTTTGCTCACCTCTCCTTGACCATCAGCTTTGGTGTGCAGAACAGCATCCCTTTGTTCAGGAGCAGGGCAAAAGCAGAAGAGAACCCCAATAAAATAAGCTCTTGCAGCCTTCAGAAAGCTTTGCCTTTAATGCAGAACATGGGGAGACTAAGGGATAGTGCTGTTAAGAGAGATCAAACAAGTCCAACTAGGAACTGAAAAGGGGAGGCAAAGTACTTCAGGGAGAAAGTAATTAATGTAATCATTAGAGTCGTATCTAATGAGCCTGCAACTTGTGTCAGGGTAGCATTCTTGCTAAAAAGTCCCAAGCTGCTTTTCAGCCCAGTCCAGCTCCTCTGTCTATATATATAGCAAACTGGAGTGACTTCTGCATTATACAGCTTATGGAATGAGCACTTTCAGTCTCTGTGCTAGTATAATTAGCTGCTAAAAAAAACTACTTGTTCCTGTCCCTTTAGATTCATCCCATCTTTAGCAGACCAGGGCAGCCATGGAAGAAGCCTCTGGAATTACAGTAGAAAAAATACTGGGATATTTTGAAGGAGTTTATCATCTAATAATGGCAAAGAACTGCAGTTTATCAGCAGTCCTTAAGGGAGACCTACTGGAAGTATTGGCTGTGCAAAAGCACTGAAACCCTGCAGAAGTGTAAATAGCATGGGTCAGTGCTTGAGACCTCCTGAGGTAAATAAAATGTGAAAACAGAATTTTGAGTATGGGAAAGAAGGTTAAAGTAACCTGGTCTTGCTGTGTGTTTTAGAATGGTCATATGACTGGTGTGTTCTACAGTTTCATGTAAATACCTGTCATAAAGCAAATCAATTCCAGTCAGTTTCACCCTTAAATAAACCACAGCTTGACCCAAGGAAACATGCACACATTAGATTTGAACAGAAAGTTTCAGGTTTTGAACAGGTGCCAATGCAATCTTTTCTGCATACCAACAGAAGAGTTAACTAAGAGCAAAGTGAACAAGCAAAATTCTCATTAATTCAATTTATCTGAGATTTTAAAATTGGCACAGAGCAGAATGTGAACTGAAAATCTATGGTTTCTTTGGTATGCATAATGTAAATGAGATATGCACTTTCCTTGTTTAAGTTGGATTTTCATTTTAAGATTGGGGTGAAAATCTTGCTGGACACAAAATATGAATGGGTGCAAAGCTTTTAAGCTTCAGGTGATAAGCATTGTTTAATAGGAAAATTTTTATCAGATTTATATGTGTGTTCAGGTGTTTGATTTAAAGGGTTTGGTAGGCTAAACACTAGATTTCATTTCTAGGATGAGAACACATTTCCAGTATTGAACAGACTTGCCTTAAAAACACCTACTGGAAAAGGAGAGCCAACTATCCAAAACTGCCTCTCTTTCTAGCAGAAAATCTGTGTGCTTTCAGGAGATGAAAGGGAAATTTGGGGTAAGAGAGCACACAACCTGCTCTGCTCTGCCAGGGATCATTTGCCCCTCAAGCAGAGCCTCCTAAGCCTTTAACATGACAGGATAGTGGAGGAAACTTTCCTGTGAATATTTTCTTTCCACTATGTGGAGCTAGTGGTGTTATGATCTAAAAGTTTTGATGCTGGGGGATATATTCTTTGTATGGGACTGTAGCTGTGAATGCTGAAGTAGAGAAATACAAAATCAAAACAAAACTTGGCAAAAGTGAGAAGCTCAAAGCACAGTTTTGTGTCTGTCTCTGTTTTTCCAGGTTTGAGGGCTTTGTCTTCCCACGAATAGACTCCTTGCTGCAGAAGGGAGCCAGGTCCCTGCTGTGCTTCTGGTGTTCCAAAACCAGATGCAGTAAGTAAAGTCATCTGTTCCCATGCTGAAACTTGGAGCAGACAAGAGGAGAGCAGAGTGCTCTTGGAGGTGTTTTGGATTAGGCAGGAAATGAACCTTTCCTATTTCATCATAGCAAACAGGGTAAATCCACATCTAAGAAGACTTGGCAGATGGTGGAGAAAAGTGCTTGGGTGGATTTAAAATGTGATTAAATAGCTCCAGATTGTGTAGGGTCCTGCTTCAGGCTGGCTTTTCTGGAATTCGGGTGCATATGTCTAGTCAGCCTTAAAATAGGGAATTAAATCTTTGGTCACAACTTATTTTGTCTTGGTGTTCTCTGTGGTGTTGCCTTACAACTGCACCTGGAAGTCTGTTGCAGACAGAGAGACATCTAGAGAAAGGTTTGGGTTGGAAGGGACCTTTAGAAGTCATCCAGTCCAACCCTTCTGCCATGAGCAGGGACACCTTCCACCAAACCAGGTTGTTCAAAGCCTTCTCCAACCTGGCTTAAAACACTTCCACAGATGGTGCATCCACGACTTCTCTGAGCAGCCTGTTTCAGTGTTTCACTAGCCTCATACTAAAGAATTTCTCCCTTGTGTCTAATCTGAATGTAGCTTCTTTTATTTTAAAACCTTTGCCCCTTGTCTTATCACTGCTTTGCCTGGTAAAATATCTCTATCCACGCTGCTCCCCTTTCTGAAGAACAACCCTACAGTTTCAATGTACCAGGGTGCAGTAGTTTCTCAGAAATTATTTTCAAGTTCTCTAGCCTCAACCCTGAAGTGTTGGAGCCTGTGCTAGGCATGGTGCCATTAGAAGATGCCATCAATTATACTTTATTTTAGCACAGGCTTGCAAAGGGTAGTAAACAGGTTCTCTGTCCAGCTGCAGTGGGGACAATATCTCCCAGCAATGTCACTGAATGTGGGTAGAATCACAGAACTGTTAGGATTCAAAGGGACCTCTGGAGATTATCTAGTGAATCATGAAGTTAAAGCTGATATGAGCTGAGGTTTGCCTTTACCCTGCAGGCAGCAGGTCTGGGCACTGCTCATGAGGTATTTGTTCATTCCATATTTTGAGACTATGAGCTATGGAACCACTGACACATTTTCTGTTGTGGAGAAATAGAACATGGAGATGTAAGATGCCCATAGTCACTTGTGGAAAGAGGCAATTGAATAAATAGATTATGAAGCAGTGCCCCAAAGGGAGCTCAGACAGGCAAGCATATCCCTCCCAGTTACTGTTAGTGGATTTGCTGAGCTGCTTCCCTGTCTGAGCCCAGGACAGATCAGTCACTCCACACAGCCACAATGCTGCCCATGGCCCAGTTTAAAACTTTTCATTTTTCAAGGGTTAATCTGACAAAGGGATCTTTCTTTTACCCAAATCTCAGGCTGAGGATTGGGTCTGCTATGCTGTCAGTGTAATGGAACAATAGTACTGGGTTACTCTGGGTAGCTGGTAGATCTTGCAGTCCATAGGCTGGTCTCCAGGGAGCCATATAGGACAAAAATTAACTCATGCAAGACATTATCATAGAAAACTGAGTGCTCAGAAAGATTTTAAAGTAACTTTTCGGGTTTTTTTTCCCATGGTTTTTTTGGCTTTTAATTCTTTTGGTTTTCATCCTTAAAGAAGAAAATAAGTCACATGAATTTCTGATGCTTTATTTGATTTTCTTTTAGCTTTAAGATACAGTTGTTCACAGCTTATAGAATATGGTCCTTGGCACTGAAACATGACCAGAGAAGAATACAGATTAGCAGCTACCAAGGATGCTTTAAAATGTCAGCTTTAATGTCTGACCTCAAGGAAGGAATAGGTCAGTTCTTTGTTCATGGTGAAGCATAAGGCAGAGAAATCAAGGGAGATTTTTGTGAGTAGATACTCAGTTTCATTGTATGTTTGGTTTCATGAGTAGATTTCACTCAACAGCTGCATTTTAAGTATTTTTGAATTTGTGAGAGACAACCATGCAGACAATAAAAGGAAATATCCCCCCAATCCACCATTCTTCCGTTACCCCACCCACCCATGGACTGGGCATTCTTTTGAGTGATCATCTTTCTCCACTACTTTATAAGAGCAGGTCTCCTTGTTGAAAATGCTTTCACATTTCTCTTCATCGTAGTCGACTGGTGTGATATAGCTGTGGTTGGGAGAAGAAAAGGAGGTGATGAGACCAAGAAGTAAGCAACTTGCACTTCAGATGGTGTCTGCACCTTGGATATGGAGAGGCTATACTGAGGAGACTTTTGGGAGCAGAAAAGGGAACTTTCACAAAGCTCCCAGCTCAAATGTTACTTAGCCTGCTGTACAAGCAGAAGGAGATGACAGTCACAGTTTTTCTGGTCTGATTTACACCCAAGGGACATTTGTTGTGTTTATTTGCTGTTCCAATATCACTACTTCTTCACCCATGGTATGGAACTAATATTGCATGAGTGGTTGAGTATCACTATAGGAAAAATTACAGACAATGTACCTTGAGCTGCTTCTCAGAGGAAAGTGCAGCAATGTGTGCCTTTGGACTGATCTGGATTAGGATCAACAGAAATTCCTTAGTGTTCTCTCTTGAATCAATAATTTGTCTGATGTTTTAGCCCCAAGAAGAATGAAATTCTGTTTTTATTTTAAATCTAGAATTATTTGTTAAACACAACCTCTATTTTTCAGAGGAATTCCTTGCATGTTCGGTGATGATGGTGTTAGATTAATGCATAACTTTGTGACAGGAAGTGAGTGAGAGAAGGGTTATGGTTATTTCTCAGAAACTCCTGTGTGAAGGGAAGTGGTGTGTGTTGTGTCATGGCAGCAGAGGAAAAACCCCACTGCTGCTCTGAACTCACCTATTGCAGCAGCCAATTCCAGTATCAGAACAGGAGCAATCATTGCAGTCCTCAGTCCTCCAGCCAGAGCCAAATTCATGGACCTTTCCTTCCTCATCAAGGCAGCCTGAAAATGAAGTGTATGGGCAGATTTCAGTGTCAGACCTATTGCACTAACAGCACTGCTGCATGTACAAAATGGGTGGGATCTTTGCTGGCTTTTTGCATTAACATCCCTGTCTGCCAAACACAGAGGTTCCCCAACACAGCAGGATGTGCTGTCCTAATGCATGGAGAATAGAGACCTGTGTTGCTCTCTCTCCTGAGGTTCTTAGCAGCATGAGGTTTCCTGGAATAGTTCATCTTCAAGCATGGAATTTGAAGCACCCAGCAGAAAGACAACTAGGCACAGACCTGCCCAGGATTAAAAATACTTTCCTATTAACACCATCTCTTGTTGACTCCTTTAAAGCAAGACTACATCTGGCCAGAAAACTTTTTTCCCAGTCCTCAGCTGCAGGAAGAAAGCAAATACTGGATGTAAAGTTCGAGTTGAAAAGTCACAGAATAGACCATAGGCCTCCTACATAACTGATCTGGAAAGCAGAATTTTATGAGACCAGAACAAGAGAGGGATGGGACTTCTAGGTTGTACCTTTGCCTGTAAATGTTCTTTTCTTTGGCAATGTAAACGCATTTCTTCAATGAGAAGAGCTTTCCCAGGTAAAGCTGGGATTTTAGACCACTTAGGGTTTTTTTGCATATTGGCACACATCAACTCTTGTTGTGTCTGAAAAATAGCATGCTTCTCTTTTGGGAACTTATTTTCCTGCAGCTCCACTCATCTCTAGCCTGACAGACTAGCTGTGCTCAGGAAGGGACAATCCAGACTCAAGGGATGCAGCCATCCTGCTTTTAAAAATTTGCTTTGGGATACAGAAACAATACATGAGTAAATGGTGTGCAGCTGAATACTTGTAAATCTGTTTCCTGTTTTATACTGACTATACACACTTAAACACAGGTCCTTCTCCCTTCTCTGATTTCTAGATGTGATTCCATGGTAAAGATATGAGTTACTATTTCATGCAGATGAGTAAACTAAAATTATGCTACTTCCCTGGAAAAGATAATTTGTAATTTGAAGCTCCTCAAATAACCTGTCTTCTTATAACATATTATAATATTGCTCTTTATACCCCATTTCCCTTTGATTCCTCTCCACTGTTTCCACTTATTTCTAAATTGTGATGAATTGCACAGAATGGACAAATCAAATCAAGCAGTGATTCTGATGACTTCTGCCAAGCTGAGGGCAGTTGACTTCTTACCTACAACCACACCATTAGACATCCCTGGCTTGAATGGTATGAAGTAACAAGCAGCATCAGACAGTGGCATGCTGATGGTAAGAGCAAGAAGGCAGGCCATGATGGTGTTCTGAACAAAAAAACCAGAATTCATATCAATCCTTCAGTAATTAAGATGTCTTGATGATAAGTAACAGGAAAATACATTGTGGTTTCAAATTGAAATCCAATTGTTGATGCCTTAAGTTTTAGCTTTCATATTTTTCAGATTCTGTACTGCATTAGTATATAACTCTGAACTTCATATAAAGTGTTAGCAAGTTCTCTTCACAGTTTAGTCAGACAGAACAATCCTTTTCCAGCCTGAGAACCAAGGACACCATTGCAGCCTAAGGCCCAAAAAGTGCAAACAAGGGTGAATTGAGGAGAGTAATCTGGGAGAATGGGACTTCATAACCTGGAGCTGTAATTGGACAATTAACCCAAATATGTAAATGGACCAAAACTTATAAAAGTGTGAAAACTCATGACCAGGTGTCCATCTTGGGTGTAGCCCCAGCCAGGCTCTTGTACTGCCCAAGGTGCATCCTTTGAAGGCTTTTTAATGAATACTTACTTTATTCCTTTAACTCTATCTAACCACTGTTCTAGGTCAGTCTCTCAAGGCATTGTTGTCTTTGGCAGTTAAGACAGTTTAGCACACTTATCAGAAATGCTGAACCGTTTTAAAGAAGTATAGGCAGAGCATCACATGGGAGGGGGAAAAAATGCCTGTCTTTCCAAGTTGTTAAAATCAAGCATTGACTGCCAGACCCAGATACTGCTCATGAAAAATGGGTGTTCTATTCCTTTCCACTCCCAATTAATTTTTCTTGTCCTTTTCTTTTCTCTGTAGGGTTGGTCATCAATTGTTTCTTTCCACTAACCTCACTTATTGTTGCAAAAACATCTTTACTGAAGTCTGAAGAGCTACAGAATGTTTCATCCTAATATTGAAGGATTAGGAACAAGTGAATTAACTTTAGCTGAAGTTTAATACTCAAGTCCGGGCTCTGTACCTTACTTGCAGGTGTCACTTACAACCTAGATAATTCTATATTCTGTGACCTTTGTTAGTGGGTTTTTTTCTGAAAGTTCAGCTGAAGTTTCAATATTAGTTTGAAATATTTAAAGGGCTTCCTTTGGGGAAATGAAGGAAATAAGTGCAAGAATTCTAGGATGGAATTGGCTGTGATTAATTGAAGATCTTGGGAAAAGAAATGTAGACCAGGAATAAATAATCACATACACATACTGTATGTAAGTGTGTCATCTCAGACAGAGTAGAACTGGTGACTTAAAAAAGTCATTCCTGAGATATGAGAGGAAGAAAATTTAGCATTTTATTTTGCATAAGAGAGGTTAAAACCCACAAAACTGCAACAGATTGACAAAGGAGTAAAAATCAAGACACCTTTTTTTTTTTTTTTTAAGTTCATCAAAGTATTCAGATATTATCCAGACATTTCACCCCAAGTTCTTACCTACCTTTGCCTCTCTTTGACTCTTAATCTCCCAACACAGAATTTATACATTCTCCAAGTTTCTTAGCATGACAAGTACTGAGATAAATCCAACAGAAACTCCTTTAAAATCTGTAGCAACATATCATGGTCTTTTACAGCACAAAATGTAAGGACTCACCATTCTTGCAGAATTATGAGACTTCCAGTAAGGAGATGGCCTGTACAGAGCTCATCTTCTCAGAGACCTTATATAGACAGGGAATTGGTGCTGAGAGCCCTTGAGCAAACTGACCATGCATATCTAGCACCAATGAAGTTTCTGCAAAATTACCTCATGGGCTGGGCATTATTATAAGTCAATTACATACAAGAAGAAAGGTTTGTTCTAACAGACACTGGAGAAATAGGTGTGGCTTTTGTGCCACACCAGAGTTGGTAGCTACAGGAAGCACTTTTCAAGCCTAGAAGGAATATTTAGCACTTGCTCTGAGTAAACCATCAGACACATGATGATTGTCACTCACAACAACATTGCATGCTTAGTTTGAACCACCTAGAGTTTAACGAGTCCTAGATAACCATTTTCTTCCTTGTTCAGCTTTCCATCATGTAGAAGATCCATATGCTCAGGTCCTCTATGAAGAAATAGGCATTACATATTTAATTTCTCAATTCTTATAACCAGTGAGAAACTGTTCCTTTTCTGCAGAGGCTGAATATGTCAAGGGCAGACACGCTTTCCTAGTGCTTAGGACAGTGACTTGATAGCAAAGAGGTCCAGTATGGTCACTTTTTGTTTAGCTTTCACCTACAAGATTCAAGTATTTTAAACTGTGTGGCTCTTGGTGATGAAGTCTATCCCTTACTACCAGAGCTGCACAGTTTTCAATGAGTTAATTACTCTGACTGCATAATTGTGGTAACTTCTTGAGTGGTTTTGGGAGTAGAGGCTGAACTCCAAGTTGGGCTGGCTACTCCATGTCTTCCACCCAAATACCAGAGTTGAGAGGTAGCTCAGGAAACCCATGAGAGAAGGCCAGAATTAATGCAATGAAGGTCACAGTGAGACCACTTCTTCCAGTGACATCTTAGCTGGCTTTCAACTCAGTAAGTTGGGTAAATTGGTTTTTCTTCAGTTAGGAGACCATCACTCTTCAGCATGACAGAAAAGAGATGAAGTGCTTGCAGGTGTTTGATAAACTCGTGACAATCCTGTCACTAGTAAATTGGACTTGGCAATGCTGATTTATGCCCTGCCTTGAAATGGATGGTAATTACCATACCCTTGACTTCTAATCAGTGGACATGTCAGCCCTGGGAATTTCTTTATTGAAATCAAGAGAGCCCACATATCCCCTTGGAATCTCTCAGAAATATGTACAAAGCCAATTGAACAGCATCATTGTGGTTTGGGATACTGTTGGTGTTTCAGAACATGTTCATTTTCCAGTTAAAGGAGAGGGGGAAAGGCTCAGTAGGACAGCAAATTATTACACCCTGATCCTAGGCCAAAGCTACCTTTTGTGGTGGTTGCAGTGAAGATGGAGAGAGTTCAGTCTCCCTTCTCAAATCCTGCTCCTGTGCTGCCTGACCTAATTGAGGAACATCTGTGAGATGCCTAAGGGCGTGCCCTAGCTTTGCATGCTGCCTCTTCATTACCTTTAGGTATTGAGAACTAACAATTTCCTCTAGGCTGAGGATACTGTGGGAATAGCACAGAATCCTGCTCAAGTTATTGGCTTCTCCATGTTCTCAAAGGTGATCTGGAACAAATGTTCCATGGTATTTTGGAATAAAAGGACCATCAAATTGCACTGCATTTATTCTAAGCTCTTCTTCTTTCTTCTTCTTTCTTTCTTCTGCTTCTTCTCCTTCTGCTTCTCCTTCTGCTTCTTCTTCTCCTTCTTCTCCTTCTCCTCCTTCTTCTGTGTTATGTACTTGGCATGCAATATTTTCCTTGTCAGATACCCTGCAGCAGTTCTTGTATGTGAATAAAAATTGTCAGTCACAGGAGAATTTATGATGCAGGTGTACTGGATGAAACTCATGGAATTTGTTACAGCCAAAATGAAAGAAAATACAACTTTCTGGATTAGTGTTGACTAACAAAGGATCAGCTTGTTGCTCAACTCTGATAAAACTAAACATCCAACCAACATGCTTGTGTATTTTCTTTCTCAGCTTTCCAGACTGCCCAGTTGCTCCCAGTACAGGACCTCCTTCTGTTTTCTAGATGCAAGCTATACAGAGAGCTATGCAAGCTATGGAGGGAACTTGCAAACAGTTTTCTTTGGACCACAGCAGAGTGACTTGCCTAAGTCTGGTCAGTGTTAAGAGACAATGAAGAAACCTTTTTGCATGATCTGTGAATTCAGAGGATCCCTAACAAAATGCTGTGGTGCTGAAACCACTCACAGCAGCAAACTCTCTGGGGATAGTCCACTCATGTATTGATTATTTGGGTCATTTGTAACCCACATAACATCACATTTCTTCATGTTGTTCATGTATAGGATGACAGGTGCTTTGCTTGGGTGGGGATCAAGTTTCTCTAACAGACATAGCTCTGTTAAAATCTTATGTTGGCTTCCCAACTGGTTAATTTCTTACTGGAAACATTCTAAGGTTATCATTGCTCTGCCCACTTCTGTGCATCCTTTCCACTTACTCTGATGGATAGAGTATCCTCTTTCTTCCTAAGGCAGAGAACAGTCTTGGAGATTTCCCTGAAGATTTACTTTGTTATTTTACTCTAGTCCTTCTTCAGCTGGAGTTTCTGGATACATCTCACTGATAACAACAGAGAGAATCAGAGTGATGCAAGATGACCAACTCATTCTCTTCCTGTGTGTTTTAGTGCAAGGCAATCAACAGAGAAACACAGAATTATTTCAGAGCAGTAATGTTACTAAAACAGCCCAATAACTGAGCTAATATCTATGGACAGCTCAAAGCTAGAAGAGGTGTGCTGAAATGAAAGCATGAGACATTTCAGGTCACAGATCATAAGTAAACATGATTTTACAAATAAACTCTTCTTGACATTAAACTGACATCGCTACATATAATGTACTTTGGCTTGACTTTATTAAAGTCTGTTACATCTGTGTGTGAGAAAGGACAACTGTATTAAGGAAAGGCACACACAAACACCACTAAAATATACAGTGCACTGTTTACACAAGAGCATATTGCAAAGGTGGTAGGAGGATGTTTTATCTTGGTGGGGTTGCTTTTCTTAAGTCTGAGGTTCATATACCCACAAACCTCAAAGCCTAGGCCCTCACACCTCTCTCAGGAGAGGAATTACCAAAGAATTGTATTCATTTTATAGCAAGGCACACAGGCAGTGTGAGCGATTTGTCCCAGGTAACAGATGGCAGAGCAGAAACTCGAATTGAGATCTCAATTCAAGATGGGAGACCCAAGCTTGAGACAATAATTGTAGTAATACTGAACAAGTCTGTGCCACAGTGACATGTCTGAACAAGTCCAAGCCATAGTCTGTATGCACCAACCAAACTATATTTGGCTGTTTTTCTCCATATTTTGCTGCCTAGTTGTTTTTCTTCATATTTTGCTGTTTCTTCACACGCTTAGCTTTTTTTCTATATATTTCTTAGTTTAGACCAATGTTTATAACAAGTGCATGAGATGAGCCATTTTAGGTGTTTTTCTGCAACCTGTTGAAAGCCTTCAAAGACACTAAAACATAAATTATGCTAAATCAGAAGAAAAAAAGTTAAAAAGCAGAATACTGAAATTAAAAGACCCAAGATAAAGGTGGGCAGTGAAGTTCTAGACAGCCACCAAACATTGTACCTAAAAAGCTCATGCAGAGCACGTAAACAGCATAAAGACACCAATCAAAAAATGGGTGATCGCGTAACAGTAATCTTAAAATGCATAATTAAAGCTAAAAAGTAAACAATAAATCAACTCCTGCATAATCATATTAATTTACTGCCCAAAAGTCCTGTTTCTCCTGAAAATAATATAATTTCTGATCTGAACACACCTGTCTTCTTCTGTGTGTGGCCAAGTCCCCATCCATGAGTCCAATTTCAGTTTTAATTCAATGCAGTTTCAGTGGGATGAGAAACAATTTTTTTTTTCTTGGTGCAAATGTATTTTTATGTGATAATTTCCCAGCTAGCCTGAAAACTCCTCAGATCATGATCCCAGAATGAAGGATTGGTGCTAAGCAAGGGACATAGAGACAGACACAAAGATCTAAAGAGCCAACCATGAACCAGGCTGTGCTTGCAATGAGGAGAGACCTCCATCTCTGACGTGTGGGTACCTTTCTCTTTCTGCCCTGCACATTCCATTAATTTTTGGTGGTACATAAATAATAAAAAGTAATTCAAAATAGAGGATGAGTGATATATTAGACTGCTTTCCTGCAGATGGATAATCTCAGGAATAAAATATCCCAAAATAGTAAAAATTACCTGTGGCAATGTTGTTGAGCATTTCCCTGCTCAGAGCAAGGGAGATTAAAGACTCCTGAACTTCATTTCTAAATTAGTTTTATTTAGAGGGGAGGAAACAAAAAAAAAAAAAAAAAAAAAAAAAAAAAAAAAAAAACATGAAAACAATTTTTAAAAAGGCTTTTCAGTATTGGCAGCTACTCTGGTAATAGAAAAACCAATACAATTGCACAATGAGACTAAAAAACATCTTTTAAAAAACATTTATATGCAATTTCTGAGTCTCAGGTGAACACATTCTACTCTCTGGAGCCTGTGGCACAAGGCTCTACATTTCCTTGACCTGGTAAACCCATCAGAATTCATTTTCTTTCTTCTCCAGTGTCAGCTCTTGTTTGTGCTGAGCTGCTCAGATTCTGCTTCCAGTACAAGTGGTGGAGGAGGTGCCCTTGCAGTGGAAGTTGGGCTTCCCCACACACAGACAACTTCTGGAAGGATGGTTAACCACACAAACATGCTGGGTCCTCCCAGTCCCAGAACCTTAGATATTTTGTGAATGGGTGGTTGGTTGGAGACAGGGACGACACAAACTCTCAGATCCATGCAATAACAGCTATGGTTTAGGTTTCAGAATTTCCTTATAGAGCAGGTTTGAATCCGCTAGCTTAAAACAGCTGATTGGTTGGGAATTTGGACTGCCCAGCTTTATGGCCAGTGACATCTGCCTTTAGAGCTAAATGAGATTGGCTGTGTAGGTTTGAATCCAACCAATCTTTGTTTACCCAAGGACTGCTTTACTTCTAGGCTGGTTGAGTTTTGGGGGCAACTTCAAAACAGCTTCCACAGTGATATTTATAGAATATATTCTCATGAGATTCAAAGCCTGAGTTAGATTTCTTTTTTTGGTTATTAATTCACACTTCTACAGGTGCTATCAGCATATCAAAAATGTTCTTGCACTAAGAAAGTCATCTTCATCTGTAAGAAAATGGGCACCAAGGTTCTACAGAAACTCTTGGGACCTTACAGGTAATAAGGATCTAACTTAAAAATAAATAAATACAGGCCCCCCAAAAAAACCAAGACTAGTAAAATGAAATCCTACTTAATTTAAAGGTTAATAAAGCATATGTAAATCACTTAAAGCACTAAGTTATGAAAACAAATATTAGGAACATGAATACGAGTTTTTTTATAGAAATCAGACAGAAGGTTACAAGCAAACTACTGAAGTGCTCTCTTTCATGAGATTTTCCCATGTCATGGTG